>JAQGAF010000803.1:0-40472 GCA_034687865.1 Kryphioiulus occultus | reverse complement strand
ATGTACATCTGATGACAATCCACTTGTACATGTTCTACACAGCATGGGACTCCTTGGATAAGCGACTTTTTGGATACTCTGTAAATTTTCGTGTGGTTGCACTGGTTATCAATTTACTAATTTAAAGCTACATGT
This sequence comes from Kryphioiulus occultus, assembly GCA_034687865.1. Classification (NCBI taxonomy): domain Eukaryota; kingdom Metazoa; phylum Arthropoda; class Diplopoda; order Julida; family Julidae; genus Kryphioiulus; species Kryphioiulus occultus. Next base: position 40,337 of record JAQGAF010000803.1, on the reverse strand, counting down.
AATATACATGTACATGTAATTGAAATTTCGTTATACATGCATGTATCTGTATTTGAAGCATACTGTTTCACCAGTCTGCAAAGACTTTGCATTATTTTTTTTTCAGACAAAATATCAGCATATAATCCATACTAAACGTAATTAAGCTCAAAATCTTAATTCCCTACCTCAGTCTGAGCATTGAGTCTTGACTCCAGTCTATACTGTACGGGTACAAACAAATGCAAAAAGATAGCAAACGCACAAAGATCATGACTGTCCTCAATCCTCATGACTAGTTGTAACCTTGCCGAGAATATCAACAGAGTATTTGAATCTGCTTGAGGTCGTACATGTACATCCGATGACAATGTTACGATCACATTGGAATCATCAGTATGAAGAATGACTTATGATGACAGGTGGCTGGTACTAATAATTCTATCACTGTTTACAGACTGTTGATTTTTTATTCCTGTGTACTAAAACCATTCAGGCTAGCCAACAATTAGTCTGTGGCCATTTCACGGTGGTTGATGATCACTTTTCCAATATGGGAAAGCTCTTGAAATTACAGAAAATAAGTTCACAAGGATAACAATGGAAGGTTGCGCCATTCTTCTGTTCAGTGGTAAATGATTGATAAGATAAATATGATTAGGACTGCTTATAGACCTCTTCTTTTTCTAATTGTCTGCGTTGATGTATCCACGGCACTGTGCACGCAGTTTGGCAATTAATAATTATGAAAGAAGGAAGTTCAACTTTTAGTTTACCTTCGAGGTGCAGGGGTAATATCACCCTCTCCAGTGTTAAAAATAGCTATTTTGAGTTATTTGTAGTTTTTGTGTTCCAAACCCTACTTCGAAAACATGGTGTCCGCTGTTTATCCCTCTTCGTCATCGAATTCCATGCACTTTTCTTCATACTTGTTTTGTTAGAACCTAGCTAGTAAGCCATTTTTGAAAAATCTGGTAATTTTGCACAACAAGTTTTAGCGATATTGGACCTCAATATCGTTCAAATTACGTTGCTGTACTGGATCCAGATCATTTACATGTTTCCAGTTTATTTATCCCTATTTTTTAATTCATGGAGTGTTTTTTTAATTATTTTAAACATAATAAATTGAAAAATCATGGCAATTATGGTATGGTGTCTCGGTTTGCAAATAGCATTGACTGACCTATATTTCGTAGTAATTTTTCCGTTTTTTAAATAAGTATCTTGAATTTTAAGTTTGCTAGCAATGTTCTTGCTCTTTAAGGCAACCTTAGGCTTTTTAACACGTTATACCGAGCATGCATATTTCTCATAAAATTCTTATCCACTACCTTGTAAGTTATCTTACCAAAGGCTGCCAACACATTGTCAGCTTGATTAGCATATGATTGCAGTGCAACTTGATGTTGATTAATTACTAGGCGGAGCACGTCTATTATCGTTGTTCCAAGTAATTCAGTTCATGTTAACCATTAATTCCTTGTAGGGAAATAATTAGGAATAGATTTTTTTCTGATTTTTCTTGATATAATTTTGGTAGTCTTTAGATTAGACGATTGATTGGCACCATATTTACCACTGTATGAATAACGTAACAATGGAACAATTAGATTGTCGCGCTTCCGGTATATTGCAGGTACAACTTAATGCAATATGACGGTGAACTCTCATATTTCCACGTCAGCTAAATTGTATATCAACTTCAAGAACATACAGTATTTTCGATTTGGAAAATACTCGTATAAATTAATTATTCTTGTCAAACAGGTTTTCTGACATTTCGATTTTTTGATTTTATATCGAACCTAACCAGTTGGCAGTTAGCCTTAATAATAAATACTTTGCAAGGAAATACATTTGCCAAAATGTTAAAAAAGAGGCACAGTTTTGTGCTAATTTTTTTCTAAAATGAAATTGAAAGCATTTTAAATGCATTTTTTAATATTTAGATGTAATGCTATTTTTGAGATGAAATGTGTATAAGCACTCGATTAGGTCGATCGTACAAAGCATTTTAAATTTTCTGCATGTTTATATTCAATTCATATACATGTATACTGTATACCAACAACACCTACTGTATTACTAAGCTTGTTACGAGTATTTGATTACAATAGCTTGAAAAAGTTCTGAGTAAATTGATCCACTTGGCCGATAAATAGGAATATAGAGAAAACAATTTCAATTGAGATCACTGGGCTAGCTAGCTCAAAATTAGGCTAAAAGTTCACCTGGATTTGCTTGAAAGCAAAGACTATTTTTATTCTAGAGTGTACCCCTTAGAATTTCAACCTCTATACGTTCGAGGACTACTTAGGGATTCAAATTAACATGTCTGTAAACCATTATCTGCAAATCTGCGATTTAGTCTATTCGAAATTTTGCTGTCGCCCTCATTACCTTTGTATTTTCTCTAACTTTATTCGAACTCATGAATAGGACATACTGTACATGCTTCTTGAATTTTTTTTACAATCGAGCTCGTAACAACAATAGTTATACAACTACATTTATATTGCCATGTTTGATTTTTCAACACAGCGTTCAATGAAATTTAACAAAAATGACATAAAAAAAACTTCACACTCCGGTAAGTAGGAAAATATTGATAGAAAAGGCTTTTTTTCTCGAATTTGTGGATTTTCTAGCTTTTAAAACCAGGGTTTCTCCAGACCTGGAAAACCTGTAGTTGGAAATGCCTGTAAGCAGTCCGTTCAAATGGACTTACTTTGAAATAGTCAGGGAAATTCAGCAAATATTTGTATATTGGCTCGCGAAATGAAATGGCACAGTTTTGTGTAATTTACACAAAAATCAAGAGCTGACAAATAATGCTGCAGAAGAAGTTGATCATGAAAGTCAGGGTATTGAAAATTTCATCTTTGAAGGAATCCTGCAAACTGTAATTGTAAACCGAAATGCAACTCTGGAAGTTTGTTACGAGTGTGAAATTGTTGTTTTTTAGTTGATACGTTTGATCCTGAAAGTCCATAAAGCTTCACTATGCGATTTTTTGAATTTAAATAAACCTTTTGCAAACTTATTTCTAATATATCGAAAACATGCCAAATACTCAAATTTTCGTTTCCATAATATTTCTTTCTTAGAATTTTGTTATGCTCATAAGTCGATGGAACACTTTGTACATTTGTACAAAATTTAGTACAATTTTATTTGTAAATGCTTGCACTCTCGTTTTAGTCCTCAAAAATTGGGTGAGGTGAGCAGCAGTGTCTTGTTATTGCGGTTGGCTAATTGCGTAGGGCATGGCACTGTTTGTGTTTGTTGCCCTTGAACTGATGTCAAACATTTTTTCTACACAATGGATACCACGGAATTTATGTGCGAGGAAAGTTATATCCTTTCAAACCAAACACGTATATCAAATTTTCACAAAGAATGAGCATGCACGCATGCATGTTATTGCATTTTGTTTTCGTTTTTTCCCCTGCTTTGGCCAGGGTCATGTTCCATGAATTAATCCATACATTCTTATTATTGAAAACTTTGTGTATTTCAACAAGCACAAGCACGTTATTGACTACCTGTAGACTAATAACTTCCCAGTATTAGGACCGTTTCAAATAGTACGTTTTTTGTTTTCTTATACATTTTGTATTTCCTGTTTTAATTTTGAACCAACTTTTAGTTTTCAGTCTTCGACGAAATGTCCTTGCCAATGTCCGGTTTTGTTTCTGGTTTTATTCAGATTTTCATGCTTTTGAATCAAAGAATCGATCTAATTCAACTTTCAGTATTGCAAATTTGAAATTCTGTGTTTTCGCAACTTCATCCAAATTTTTCAAACGGAAGGCAAGCAAGGATATGCTGTCATTAAAATTGATTAGTCCATAACTCAAGAATGTTTCAAAGACTGTTTCTAAACAATTCAATCTAGTGTTCGTTAACTATTTTTTTCAGATTTTGGCTTTGCTGACTGGTAAATATTGGTGATGAAATACATGTACAATCCATATTTACCAAATCAGTAAATGTAACCACCGTTACATTTTAATATACTTGAAACATTATTCCGAGCATTATTTTAACAGATGTTTCTATATATTCAAACCTCAAACTTTTGGAACCGTTTAGTGGGCCAAATAAAAGGATATACAGCTTTCTAAATTTGTCTTTGAATTGTGCAGCAATTTTCTCTTTGTTCGTTAGTAGCTGACGTTTAAAGCAATGGATTGCTAATAGAATTTCGCAATTTCTATGAGCTGTTTTTAAAATATATTGCATGTTAAATACCAATTAAGTGGAATTCACGTGTGACTAAGACATGATTTCAATGGGTGTTACGACGAATTTGACAAATGGTAATTTTATTGTCATGCAATTCCGGCATTGGACATTTTTCTATAGAAATATTCTGTAAACATTATTATGGTATTAAAGGCCCAGTGTCGCCGAGTTGACAATGTGCTGCGTCATTGTCATCCTCTTGTCAGAAATAACAATTCAATTGAAAGTCCCTTTATTGTATTGGTAATTTCATTTCGATGATACCAATACAGTGATGTTGCTATTATATTGGTCAAATGTAATTTTTTTATTTTAATAGATAATAAAACCCAATTTACGCTTGGGCTTTAAAAATCATAAAACAATATCGTTTTTCAAAGGCTTTTAATAAATATATTTCTTGCAGAATCGAAGCTGGACCTCCGAAGTTGTCAACATGCTTGTTGCACCAAAAACTGCAGGTATCTGCCGCATTTAACATTGAATTAGAATTTAGAAGCACATCAATCAATTGCGATCAATGGTTTGTTTGTTCTCAGATGTTGAATTACTGCATCGAAAGAAAGAAATTACGAGAAGAACAGCAGTGTAAGGAAAAGATACCTGGCAGTTCAGAAGGTAGTATCTGACTTATTTTTTTATTCAAATAAGTTTCATTGTCACGCTGGGCACCAAGTGTAAAAATCACCAAATAATTTGAAAAATATCTTCAATATAAATTTTAGCATGATACATTTATCATGCAATAATGCAAATCCCTGTAATTTATTTTTAAGATATTTTTCAAATTATTTGATGATTTTGTCATGGAGTTATACAAAGTTTACGAAAACATTCAGTTGTGCTAGGAAGCAGGGAAGCAATAAATAAAGCTACTTTTCAGTGCGAAACAGGGTGACTGGCTAAATCTTTCATTAAATTTCCCTGACTTTTCCAGGTTTTCCAGAATTTCTTGGAAAATTTTCAGACAATTTCAAGAAATTATTTCTACAGATTTGACCCAGACAAATGCCATATGGCGGAAATTTTAGAAATTAGAGATCTGATCACGAAATGATTGAATTCGCCCACAATTCTATAAAAAATAATATTTTGAAAAATTACTAGAAATATTTTGTTTTTTTTTGCGTTTTTGAAAAAAAATGTCGTTTTGGGTGTATTAACGAGGAAATGTTAATGGAAATGAAAACACCGCAGATGAAAATTTTTAGAAAACGTAAATCACAAATACAGGTTTTCTAATGCTTTTCTGTGATACTTATACCGGTGTGCTTCAAGAAATTTCCAGGCAGTATACGAATTTCCCTGACTTTTCCAGGATTTTCAGGTTTTCCAGGCGACAAGTTACCTTATTTAAAAGCAGTCCAATGCCCCACTAAAAGTTAGAATTATGGCTAATTGAAATCTTTTCATTTACATTGCAAAAAGGTGGGGCAAGTTCCAGTGATGACGAATTCTTCGAGTGCAACGATGATGGCAGCCGTAATTCAGCAGTTTTTGAAGACACCATGACCCATCAGCCTGAGGGACGATTGAGGCCCTGCAGTGACCTAAAACTCGCTGGTTCCAACGAAATCTTGTACATTCCTATCACCCAGGTAAAATATTTGGAAATTGTCATTTCTCGTATTCCATGCAATTTTTTAGCCAAATTAACGAATGCCCTTAACAGATTCGAAAATAAATAATGCTAATTTTTAGAATTATTTTTCCAACAAGTCTGTTTGAAATGTGCATTTTAGGAACCAGCCCCGATGACGGAAGATCAGTTGGAAGAACACGCTGAAGTTTTAGTTCAGTTGGGCACGGATGACGAAGGGGCGCAACTTAGAGCTCAAATGCAGAGTGCATGCCTCCTTTCTGATATGCAAGCTTTCAAGGTAAACTTCTAACCACAACTGCAAAATCTGGTTAACGACATGCTCGGCATCAAAAGCAAATCTGATGAGCATAACGTAGAGATCCCACTCTTTCAAATTGGAAACTTTTGACGGTAATGAGTGTGTCTTAAGTCCCTCATCATGTTTTTGAGACACTGATTTTGTTACTGGCAATTGCGATATAAAGCCTAATTGATGCAAATTTCAAGAGTGGCTTTCCTGGAAGAGCTAATTGGAGGTGATGCAGGAACGGTTTTATGGCAATTGGAGATTTCCTGAAGGTTGTGCTGGGTAGTTTTTATTGCTCATGATGACTGGATATATAGCTGGAAATTTTTCATTTTTCCCTAAATGTTCTGGGGTTTTGCATAGAAAATTGTGACTAAAATTTACTGCTGTTTTTCCGTCCCACTATATCCTTGAGTAGATTTTTGCAAGGTCCCACAGCGTATCGTGCAATGCAACAGGGTTCATACTGTAAGGGAAAGTTAGGGAAATGAAATGTGGTCAGGGAAAGTCGGGTAAATGTCGACATTTTGCCCAAAAAGTAAGGGAAAGTGTGGTGGGAGTCAGGGAAAACTTTCAAAAAATTTTGAATTTTTAAAATTGTGACTGAAAATTTTTAATTTTCAATTCATTTTTGTAAAAAACGCCCTATAAATTACATCTACAATTCGTTATTTCTAGTAGTTTTTCAAAAATTTCGCCTATGGCGTTCCCTTTTAAAGAAACGAGCTAAAATCCATCGTAGAAATACATGTATGTTTAAATTGAGAGAATTTCTTATGTTGGTTAAGGAAACAGTTTGTCAAGTGTTCCTATATTTTACTGCAAATTGCCATGGCAAAGAAAAATATAACAGGTACTGTAGTAAAATTCATCATTTAAGATCTGGTTTTTCTGTTATTTCTGGTCTAGTTTTTTTTTTAAACAAAAAAGGGCCTGCAGTATTCTCTTGAATATTAATATTTCTAAGAATGTCTTTAAAATTGCATTAGGGCTTCATTTTTTTGGCAATTTCGCCTATGGCGTTCTCTTAAATGTTACTTTGCAGGCATTACTCTCATGTTAATATTAACACCCATTTAATTTTTTTTGTGTTCTAGCTTTTGTACAAATTATGTCTATGGCGGGGTCGCAGCGAATTTTTTTTAAAAAAAAATATTAGATGAAAATTGTGAAACAAATCAGATATAAGCATGTGAAAAAACTTAAAAATATTAGATGCATGTACTTGAATGGGCAAAGTGTGGAAAATAAGGTTAATTTTACTTCCAAGTGATATTTTTTATTTGATAAGTCAGGGAAATTGATCAGATTTGGTCAGGCAAATTGAGTTGCAAATTTTGGTATGAACCCTGCATTGCATTCTTGAGTAGATTTTTCAAGGTCACACAACTAGCTCATTTTGCAATGACCTGTTTACCCATTTTACCACATATTTGGCTCGTATATTGCCCATCAAAATATGAATGTTCTTGATGTAATATCCATTTTTCGAGAGATATTGCTTCTTTTCAAACCATTTCTGATTTCCAAAAATAGGCTGCCAATCCTGGGTGTTGTTTGGAAGATTTTGTTCATTGGTACTCTCCACGGGATTGGATTGAAGAGGGGGAAGAAGATGAATTTGGAAACAAAACTGTGTCGGGTAACACTCCGCGTTTGCTTTGCTTTTAAAACCAATTTACGAATGTTCCCACAGTACTAATGATGATTTTTTAGGACATCTAAGTGCAAGAATGCTAGTCCCGGGGAACGTGTGGCAGGATGCTTGGCAAAATGCTCGCCCGAGTCCTGCAAGGCGCCAAAAGCGCTTGTTCGACGACACTAAGGAGGGCGAGAAAGTCTTGCATTTCTTGGCCTCCATGAGGCCATCGGACATTGTTCTTCGGCTGATGCCCATGCTAATTCATGCAGCTATAAATACATTGCTGAAAAACGGTTTGTGTCGTGCTGAATTCCCTTGTCATGTTTTTTGGTGACTGTAACATTATCGCCACTTTTATTTGCAGGAGAGCCATCCGCACCCATTGTCCAAAATATGTTACAGTCCATTGCCTCCTCTGCAGCAAAACTCACCAAGGCACCTCTGTTAACTGCTCTGCAATATAAAGTATGGAAATAATTTATTTCATTTAAATGACAGAAAATTGCATTACAGGATTCCCACTTTCTGGAAAGTCAGAGAAATTGAGATAGTTTAATATTTTTTAAAAGCAATTTTTTTAAAAAAAACTAACATTCATTATTTCAGAATTTTAAAAAAAAAAAACGTTGCCACTGCATTCCCTTAATTATTATTTCTCAATATTTTGTTTCTAAAAAATGTTGCCTTTTGCGAGCCTAAATTATTACTATTGCTAAACAAATTTGTGTATGGCAACTAGACTATTTGACCTATTTTATTTTTTTTTTAAATCGCCTAAGGCATTTCTGATAGTATTGATATTTCATAAAATTTCTAAAGTCTGCAGAAATACAGTACTAAGAGTGCATTGTTGAAATGAGGATTTTTCACAAAAATTGCCCATTATATTTACTACAAGGTTAATTTCGCTACTAATTATTCAAATTCATTACTTGCGATCTAAATCTCCGAAAATTTTCGCCTATGGGGCTTGAAAATTAATAATGTACCATTTTTGTGGTCTAATAATGTGTGAAATTTCGTGTAAAATGTCAGGGAAATTACTGAAAAGTTGTCGGGGAAGTCAGGGAAATCCATTTTAGAATTTGAGGGAACCCTGCATTAGCATTGGATCAGAATAAAATGTATTTATCAGTACGTCTAAAGAAATAATTTGAATGCTTCTGAATGGAATTGCCTGGGGACATGATGCAATTTTCCAACCACTTTGGATTCTTGCAGGATATAATTGACCACCTGAATATTGCCGAGATGATTTTGTCGCAGTGCAAGGCCCTGAAAAATCTCTTCCAACACGCTGCAGTCTTGAGCGGGTCAGAAGACCATTCTCGAGAGGAGTTTGTGAAAACCCTCCTGGAGCAGCGGGAAGTTTACCTGCCAGGTGGTGTGAACACTTCACCCGGCAAGTGGATGCTAAGCTTGTTCCAAGAAAGCATTAAGGCAAGTATCAATACCGATAACAACTTTTGAAACTTGAGAACGAAAATTAAAATTGAATATTTCGATATGCAACTTTCAGGAAGAATCAGATGCTACTGAATTCCCGCTTCGCGAGGTGGTATCCGCGCAAGTTCAAAACTTTCCATCTGCTAGCAAACGCGAGTACATTCTTCGTAGCACCGTACCTCACCCGGCGCCCTACAGCAGGTTAGCACCGCAGCGTATGTATGCCTCTTTATCCAACACTGATTACCGGTTGGCTGGTGCCTTTACTCAAGATACGACGTTTCAGTGATGAAAAGTTATAGTGAGCTGTTACTGGTTTTTTAACTTTGATTGGTGTTATGGACATACTGTATTTATTATAGGTGTGAATCTGGCTAGAACTATTCTTGCGAGCTGACTTTCAGAAGGAAAGTACGCTTTGTTTCTACTTTCACTTGGGTTGGAAAGCTTCCCGAATTAAACTTAATTAATAGAATGGCGAAATTACTAATACATGGTTCTTGCCAAAATTTGCAACTCAATTTCCCTGACTTTTCCAGGTTTTCCAGACTCTTGTTGAAAATTTCTCAGGCAATTTCAAGAAACAATTTTTACAGGTTTGATCCTAGCAAATATACCATATGGTGGAAATTTTTGAAAAATAACAAGAAATGTAAACTTTTTGTATAAAATATTAATAATGATGCCAACATTAATGGATGAAACACTGAATTTTTCAAAAGGAAAATTACTGATAATGAGAACGTTGTAGGCCAAATTTTTGAAAAAGTTATCCACAAAAACAGGTTTTATAATGCTTTTCGTGAGATACTTATAACAATCAAAATTGTTGTACCACAACAAATTTACTGACATAATTTTCCTGACTTCCACCATAATTTCCCTGATTTAATGTTTAGAATGTAAAGATTTCCCCGAGTTTCCCTGATGGTATGAACCCTGTAATAATTATAATGTCAGGACCTTTTTTAGTTTATGATAAAACTTGGTATTACATAAATACACTTGCTTTTATTTATGGCTCAGCACTGTTTTTTTCCAAAACCTTCAAGTCTTGGAACTGAAGGCTGGGAATGTTCGTTACTAGTATTGCTGATGAAATTTAATTTTCCATCAGACTGATCTTTGCATTTCAGCTTATATAAATAGAAAGTTATTTTTTAAAGTTTCTGTACAGGCCAGCATAATGCAGCTAATAACTAGCATTAGCGAAACTAAGGTTTTCAATTATCCATCAAACTTCAATAACTGTTTTGTACCCATTCCATTAATATTGTGAAAACAGAAACAAAATGTTATAGCTATGCCATGTTAGGAGTTAACAAAATGTTATTGGTGAATGATGAAATAATATTCTTATGCAATTAAACAGCTTCAGGTCCTTTATTTCCATAAAAAAGGAGACTCTTTCTTCATTTATGAACTACAAGTCATGAGGTACGTGAACCTGAAATCCAGAATGATGGATTATCACTTTGTTCCACGATTGATTTCAACTGCTTTAATTACGTTAATTTTATTATTCCAAAACACAGCAACTTAGACAACTAATCATACTTTCTAAAAAAAGACTTCGACCTAAGCTATCTTTTATTATAAAATGTCATCACACATACTTATAACAGTATTACTGCTTAGCTTTTTTCCACGAAAGATCGCAGGCAAGAGCAACATGGTCCGAAGGCAATGTGATGCTTGGAAGAGCAGTGTGCTCTTTCATTTCGGCTTCGGTCGGCAACGGTATAACACGTTCGACGGCGATTTGGTCTGAATCTACGAAGATGTAGTCGAGGCAACCTGCAAAGCTTGTCGTGAAATGGGTGTATGGCGTAGTCCCACAAGCACTTTCAAGATGGAATGGGTGGTTGAGTGAGAAATCTTTAACAGCTTCAAACTCGTCTAACAATGAGAAAAATACGTCTAATTAAAGGAACCATATAAATCCTGTTCTGGATTTTCAGACTGATGTAAAGGACGCATACTGCTGGACCAGTCGGCATGATCTTCGGGAACATTCTGCGTTGTCATCAACTGGAATACACCTGATGGGGGACTGCTGTTGAAATTCCCAGAAAGTGCCAGCGCTACATCAGAAGTGGAATTCTGCAATCACGGTAAGATATCGTAAAGAATTGGTAGCCCAATCATGTTCTACTTCTTTATGCGGTAATGCGAACCCTATACCTGGTCAGAGTTACTGTCATTATTTCCATACTGACAGTATAAGTTATCCAAAAATTTGGATAATCGTCCTTAATGAGAATGAAACATCAATCCATCAGTACTGCACCCATTACACAATCAGTATTTCTTGAAATTGACAGCAATACAGGGTTCATACCTTCAGGGGAAGTCAGGCAAAGTAGGGAAATGAAATGATGTCAGGGAAATTCATAATGTCTGTAAATTTGTTGTGGCACATAACTATTTTTATTGGTATAAGTATCTCGTGAAAAGCATTAGAAAAGCTATATTTGTGATCTACTTATTCTAAAAATTTTGCAAATATGAAAAATTACCCTTATGAAGAATTTTTTAATACTTGAAAGAAGAAGTCCTCAAAAATGCAGTGTTTGAGATCTAGCTAGTGGTTTCAACCACTAGTGTTTGCACCGTTATTAATATTAATACGCTAAAAATCCAATATTTCTTGTAATTTTTCAAAAATTTACGCCACATTTGCTTGGATCAAATCTGTAATAATGGTTTCTTGAAATTGTCTGCAAATTTTCCAAAATGTGTCTGGAAAAGTCAGGGAAATTCAATTTAAGATTTGGCTGGTCTTCCTGAGAGAAAAATACAAAAATAATCAATTGTAGTGTTTACAGATAGTTAATTTTAATTACATGTGACATTTTTTTTATTTGATAAGTCAGGGAAATTAACCAGATTTGGTTAGGGAAAGTCAAGGAAATTGAGTTTAAAATTTTCTTATGAAACATGCAGTATTTCTTGAAATTGGCAGTAATAATGCTCGTGTAGGATCCCCATTATAATTACACACTAACATTCATCATTCATCAATAGCCATAAAACGTAAATACCTTGGATTTAGTCGAGCTAACCACTTGTCCCAAGTGTAACAAGACTGCTCCTGCCTGCAGAAGTCTTACATGATCTGCATCGGCGTGAAAGTACAGATGAGTGTTTCCGATGCACAGAAACTGCTTAGGTACCTCCTCAGATTCTAAAACGACGACCTAATGATGATAAAATCATTCTTATAAACATGGTTACCTAATTTAGAAGGCACATTAAAATGACACTAACCTGCAATGCTGTCGTTCGCCGTAAAAAACGCTCTTTCAGTTTTTCATTGCGATTGACAGTTTCCAAAATGTCTTTAAATTGTGGGTTACTTTGCGTTATGTCGGCTAAAATGGCATTGTGGTGATCAACTAGCCTACAAAACACAATGCTGTGTTTGTTAGTATGAACCTGTAGGTTTTTTTGCATAAACTGACAAATTAACATAAAATTAAAATGTAAATGTACCTGAATTTACTATTGCGGAAAAAGCAAGCCAAGCCATCCATCAGCTGGCCTTCTTTGATACCAAAAACCCCAGTAAAACCCCTGGCTACCATCACTGGATTAAGGTCGTTTTCGAAGACGTGTTTGTCGACTTCCTGCAAGCAGACAATATCGGCATTGTATCCTGAAAAAACCAAGGCACGTTTTTAGTTGAATAGATGCCACTTTTTGCCGTAACGAAATACACTTACCTAGAATTTCCTTTAAGAATAACTGCTTCCGATAATCAAGGGTCAATGCGTATCGAGGGCAGTATCCATACAAAGTCGCCCGATTGATATCAGAGTCCGCATAGTGGTCTGATAGAATGTTGTATGAAACATATCTGAAACTAAAATGATAAATCCAGTCAAGTATTAAGGTTGATATTCCTACCCTTCTGCCCCTCCAGGGTTCTCACTCAAATTCTTAAATCGATTTCCCTGACAACTTGCAGTCATTTCCCTGACATTTTTGAAACGAAATACGACAAAATAGTGCATGTATTAATTTTCAAGCCCTGAATCGAAGTTTATCGCGCCATAGGCGAAAATTTTCAGAGATTTAGATCGCAAGTGAAATTAATCGTGAAGTAAATATAACGGGCAATTTATGTGAAAAATTCACATCTTTCAACGATACAGTACTGTATTTCTGCCATACTTTAGAAATTGTATTAAATGTTAATTCCACCAGAAATGCCGTAAGGGAAATTTAAAAAAAAACTAGGTCTAAAAAGATAGGTTTCGAAAGGCAACGTTTTTAGAATCAAAATATTGAGAAATAATTAAGGAAATGCAGGGTCAACTTTTTTTGAAAAAAAAAAATTTTATTCATAAATTTGCAAAGAATTTAGGAGCGCACAGTCGAAATTTTTGGGAAAAAAAAGTTCTGAAATGATAAACTATCTCAATCAGGGCTCCCGCAATCTGGAAAGTCACGGAATTTAAGAAAGTCGGGGAAAAGACCTGAAAAGTCAGGTAAAATGTAAAATTCGACCTGGAATTTTTATGATCAAAATTATACTGACAAAAATATGCCCATAAACTTGCTAATTCATGATAGGAAAAGATTAAAAACAAATTAGTTTACTAAATATTTAACTTTAAAGCCCAATAAAAGCAATCTATCAATTTGATAATTAAGTCAAATTCCCCCAGAAAAAGAGCAGTGACAAAAATGTATGCATTATTGCTGATGACAAAGAAATTGCCAAAGCTGTTCAGGAAGCATAAGCCAGCCTACCCTTCCAACTAAGTTTTTATTAAAGTTACAAATGTTTTCAAATGTTCATGTTCCAATTTTTTTTTTACCATTTTACTAGAAATAAATTGCTCTGCAAAGTAAAAATAAAGTACAGTAATGAAATGTTGATTTTTCTGGTCATGGAAAATTCAAAAATGGCCTGGAAAAACCTGGAAAGTCAGGGAATTTCGTTCTCAAAAAAATGTGGGAACCCTGTGAATTTACCTGACATTTTCACGAATTTTGTCGAATTCCCTGACTTTCCAGAAAGTGGGAACCCTGCCCTCTGTACATGTAACAAAATCCTCAATCGCCATTAATTGCCCATGATTAAAAACCACACCTTCCAGGTCCGGTAAGGGACTTTGTCATTTCGTGCCTGGTGTCAAACGGGCAATGTCCCGGTCCCGCATTTACAGCCACTGCCGAAACTGCTTCGGTAACTGGCCCGGGCTCCCCATTTGCTGATTTCGGGGTGCAAGTTACCCCAACTCTCCTCCCAACATCGTCAGGGCTAGTTTGGTAACAGAATCCAGTGCCGACGTGTTGCCAATCTTGGTTCGCATGCAGCAATGGTACCACAAGTTTGGCACTGGTTCTTGCAGCACCAACTGTCGGCACCTTGTCGCTGGTGCTACGGTACCAGTTGAATTCGCAATTTTCCATCTTGGCAAACTCGATTTCGACTTTTGGATGCACCAGAAACCCGGCCATGATATTCTTGGGCAAGACAAGGGTCTGAACTGTCGGCACGTTTACTGCGATGTCATATAGCGATTCCCCAATTTTCAGTTGGGCCCCATTGATCAGGGAGTCCTTGCAGAGCTTGTCTCCACTGCATGGGATTCCCCCTATGAGCACCTGAACGTCTATTTTCACGTCCTGAACCTCGAACTGCACAAGACCGTTCTCGGTTATCGTCTTTTTCGTCTTCGGCGCCTTGACTTTTATCTTTTCGGAAATTCGAGATGTGGAGATTTCTAGGGGCTCTATTTGCACCCTGTTGAAAGTAAATTGACGTTCTTTGATTCTGTAATTGGGATTTGCATAGACCAGAGTCAGACTCAGGTTGACTTCAGAGTCCACGCAGCGCACGAAGGCCTTCGGCAACTCCTGGCTGCAAAAATTCCTGTACAGAAACCCATGCTTGGGAACCAGATTAATTAATGCCCTGATACTACTTGATAGCAACATAACTTTTGGTGTAATTGCAATTTCCAACTTTCAAAGTCTGAGCATTTACTGCGTGTTAATCCCTATATACAGTACAAGATGCCATAAGGCAGCATTTTTGATGAGGAAACCAGAATGTTAATAAGTTCGAGCTGACATTCAGGCAGGTCAAAGGTCACGTAAACAAAGATTTCGATTTTCCAGTCCTACCAAAGCTCAAAAAACGAACTCGATAAAAGCAGAAGAAAGCACGTGTTGATGAGGAAAAGCCAGCAGCAGACGCTACGCAGACGTCATTGATGGAGCCTATTTACAGCATTATTGCTCCGCGAAAAAACGTAGTTCCAATCAAATACTGCAAGAAAGTTGCGAGAACGTATCATTTCAGCAATATGCTGTGTGAAACGTGTAACTAATTCAGTCTTTGAATTTCTACCAGCTGAAGTAGCATTTGACCTTTCTTTCATGTTTCCTTCAATGGGGTAAAGATACCTGCGTAGGACTTCTTTCGTCTCCTAGCACACGTTCGAAATTCGAATCCAACGCAGGTCCACTGGTCCAGAATATCCAGTACACGTGATTCTTCCTGTAAGTTTGAAAATTTGAGCCTTTCTTCAAGAATGCATGCAACTAATTTAACGGCGTTGTGTGCTTGATAATGCGCTCTTGGAAAAACTCAGTAGGAATGGCATTTTCAAAGTTTGCCGTGTTTGCCATAATGAATATTGTTAGAGTACGTGTTAGTATACGGTATAATTAGTTATTCGATTTGTAATAAGCGAAAAAATGCTACTATGAATGCTAATCTAATTTTTTCCTCCATTACTGGGGCAATTAATGACGAGAAGGACAGGTACATGTAAATCAGAGTTAAATTCCTCATGTTATCGTCATGTTACATTTTCTTTTACACTACCGTTTTTAAAACATGCAAATCAATAAAAGATGAACTTGCCAGTTATTCAGCTGACCTTGCTTGAGTGCATGATTGCCAGAAGTACCAGCAAGTTTTGCTGATAATTTTTTTATTCACGATTTATTTCGTTCCTATTTGAATTACACTTTTCAGGTGTCGTTCTTTTTCCGTCGTAACCATGGCAATGGCTCGTTCGATCTTGGTTCGATTTATTGGTTTCTTGGAGATTATAATTGAAATTTGAACGAAGTAAATTGCGAACTAAAAAATTATCAGTAAATATTGAGACGATATTTCTGTCAATCTGATACTAAAGTAGTACTGCTGAATAACTTGTAAGTTATTTTTTATTGGTTTGCATGTTTTAAAAAACGTAGTACAAGGGAAAATTTCTTGCTATGAGAATCTAACTTTTCACCTGTCCTACTCGGGCTTAAGCTACGCCTCAACTCATACCTTTGAAAACGAATATAATGAAATCGACAGGAATGGATTACCACATAGTTCTGCAATTGCATTTACCTGTATAGTTTATTTTATTATACCAAAACATGAAAACACTTCGACTTGAGCTATCTTAAATTTCATTTTAATTGCTCGTCACACTTGGAGGGGGCAGTATTAAGCTGCAGCCTTTTTCCAAGTAAGATCACAGACTAGAGCCACGTGGTCTGAAGGCATTGTGACACTCGGAAGAGCAGTGTGCTCTCTCATTTCGGCTTCCGTTGGCAGTGGTATAACCCGTTCGACGGCAATTTGGCTTGTGTCTACGAAGATGTAGTCCAGGCAATCTGCAAAGCCAGTTGTAAAGTTTGTGAATGGCGGGGTCCGACAAGCACTTTCGAGTTGGAACGGGTGGCTTAGTGAAAAATCTTTAACTGCTTCAGACTCATCTGACAGTGAGAAAAAATGCAAATCAACAAAGGTATCATTTAAACTTTGTTCTCAAATTTCAGATTAAAAAAACGCATACTGCTTGACCAGTCGGCATGATCTTCAGGGAGGTACTGCGTCGTCATCAGCTGGAACACCCCAAATGGTGGAGAGCTGTTGAAATCTCCAGAAACTGCCAGTGCTACATCAGAAGTGGAATTCTGCAATCATGGTAAGATAACATTAGGGTGTCAATCCTAAAATATATTGTAATTGAAGTTGACTAATTGGTGTGTGTATCCGCAAATGACTACCAAAACCGGTTTTTCAGGTTTTCCTATTCTAGCACTAGTTAGATTTGCAGTAAGAATACATAATGCACTTCACTAATATGCACGAATAGCTATAAGACATCATAGTAGGCCTACCTTCGATTTAGTTAACGCTACTACTTGTTCCAAGTGTAACAAGGCTGCTCCTGCCTGCAAAAGCCTTATGTGATCTGCATCAGGATGAAAGTACAAATGATTGTTCCCAATGCACAGAAATTGATCAGGTACATCCACAGATTCCAAAACGACGACCTAATGATGAAACAATTCTTATGATTGTCAATAATTATTTCAAACAGCCATAGTAAGTCGGCACTAACCTGCAAAGCCGTTGTTCGCTGCAAAAATCTTTCTTTCAGCTTTTCATTGCGATTGACAGTTTCCAAAATGTCTGTAAATATTGGACTGCTTTGTACAGCATCAGCCAGAATGACACTGTGGTGGTCAACTAGCCTGCAAAACACGATATACCTTTAGCACGAACGTGCTAAATTGTTGTAAAATCCAAAATTTAAAGTTAGTACCTGAATTTACTCTTACGGAAAAAGCAAGCCAAGCCTTCCGCTACCTGGCCACCTTTGATACTGAAAACCCCAGTAAAACCCTGGGATTCCAGTGCTGGTTTGAGGTCGTTTTGGAACACCTTTCTATCGACTTCCTGCAAACACACAATATCGCCATGGTACCCTGAAAGGCAAAGGCACATGTTTAATTTAACTGAAACAACAAAGTCTGCAGCACTGATTTTTGTCGTAAAGAATATACTTTTACCTAGTATTTCTTTTAAGAATAACTGTTTCCGATAATCAATGCTCAAGGCGTAAGGAGGGCAATATGGGAACAAAGTATCCCGAGAGAAATCTGAATCCGTATAGAGGTCTGCTAAAATATTATAGGAAACATACCGGAAACTAAAATGAGAAATTCAATGAGAGGCATTAGCAGGTATGAAAAATTATTCATGATTTTTCAATTTTTCCCTCCATGTGCCAAGATATTCATTGGCTAGTTCTCTGCTTCCAAAACTTTTTCGTCCATTATCGAAACCGGTTCACAGAAAGTGTTTTTTACCCAAAGTCACTTGTCAGAATATCGTTTTTACAATACTCAGGTAAAATATTATTTTATCGACATTTTTTTTAAACTTTAATGCACTTTGTTATACTGTACCCAGACTGATCACTCGCTACCTTTAGAGGATTTCTTATTCTACAGTTTTCAAAGCAAAACCACTTTTACCCAGGTTTGGGAAGCAAGCTGCAGGATGCTAACCACTGAGTGATTAGTGGTTCTATCAATGAAATTTATTTTTTCTGACCCACTAAGCTGCACATTTAAAACGTTAGAGCCTAGCAAAAAGAATGAGAATTGCCATAAAATTCATAAACACATTTTTAATCAGGGCGTCTACCGGTCATGGAAAAGTCATGAAATAAAATGTGGGTCATGGAAGTCGTGGAAATTTCATAAAATTTACAATATCATCGTTTATCATCCAGTCCCGCAAAACGATTCCATGCCCTTGTCGACTGTTGTAGGGGATGTTTCTGAAAACCACTATAGTGAGGACATAAAACTTGTACGGACCCATATTCTAATAGACATTGACAATTTTTAAAGTCATTGAAAAGTCATAGCATTTGCTATACCAAATCCAGTAGATACCCTGAATATGTATCTGCCCATAATTGAAAGAGGCACACCTTCCAGGTTTGGTAAGAGACGCCGTCATTTCATGCCTGGTGTCGAACGGGCAATGTCCCGGACCAGCGCTGACAGCCACTGTCGAAACTGCTTCGGTGGTTGGTCCAACCTCCCCAGTTGCTGATTTTGGTGTGCACGTAACCCGAAGTTTTCTCCCGACATCATCTGTGCTTGTTTGGTAGCAGAATTCGGTGCCGACTTGTTGCCAATCTTTGACTGCATGCAACACTGGTGCCCCAAGTTTGCCGCTGGACTTTTCAGCACCGGCTTGCGCCCCTTCACTCGGCACCACGATGTTGGTGCTGCGGTACCATGCGAATTCGCATTTCTCCTTCTTGGCAAATTCGATTTCAATTTTTGGGTGCACTGGAAAGCCGGCCATGATGCTGGTTGGCAAGGCAAGGGTCTGGACCGTAGGTGGATTTACCACAATGTCGTATAGGGACTCACCAATTTTCAGTTGGGCCCCACTGATCAGGGAATCTTTGCACAACCGGTCCCCACTGCATGGGATTTCCCCTATGAGCACCTGAACGTCTATTTGAACTTCTTCCAACTCTGTCTCGGCAAGACCAACCTTGTTTTTCTTCTTCCTTTTCTGATTTGCCCTGCGTTTTATGTTTTCGGAAATTCGACCTATGGAGGATTCTATGGGCTCTGTCTGCACCCTATTGAAGTTGAACTGACGTTCTTTGATTCGGTAATTGGGATTTGAATACACGAAAGTTAGACTCAAGGTGTTTTCTGAATCCACGCAACGCACTAAAGCCTTTGGCATTTTCTGGCTGCTAAAATACCTGGGCAGAAACGAGTGCTTGGGAACTAGGTTTACCAATGTCCGGATGCTACTTGATAGCAACATTACTTTCAATATGCCACAAAATTAGATGCATGCAATCCATACACATGTGTGTCCTAACCACTTAGGCACTTTATGAATTCGCACTGGCATCCAGGCAGGGCATGAAAGTTTTATAAAACCACGATTTTGAGTCCAAGATCCCATCCATACGTTAAAACCACGTGTCACGATTTTTGGGACAGCTAACAGCAGACGAAATTAATGGAGCTGATTTACCGCAGCTGGGATCGCGTTAGAAAGTAGTTCTATTCGGACAAGCAGTTTGTATCCATGCGCATAGGCGGGATATTTAAATGATATAAAAAGTCGAGGAATAGCCAGATAGGGGACGTTTAAATAATGTGTAATCAGTGTTTCGCAATTTTCGGAACTTAAAATGTTTACATTTTATCTAAAATGATGAAGTTTTGCATAGCTGGGTCACAAATGATGGATTTTACTCCAAATTTTGACGATTCATAAAAAATCAGTAATTTAACTACTGCATTTGATCTATGTAAGGTGCATACCAATTTAGTACCACCCCATGGATGCATTTGATCTATTGTGCTGTTAATAAGACCCATGTCAAAGTCGTTTTAAAATGTTTCAATCAATTCCTCCCTTTCTCAGCAATCTGTGCTTGTTTTTGAAGCGGGTTATTCTGTCTGCTGTTAGTACGAAAAAAATTCGCAAAAATATTGGCCTAAGACCCATAAGCACACAAGATAACGAAAATATAATGTTTATTTAATTCTGGCAGCACGCTTTAATTGTATGAAAATATTAACGAGGGATTCGGTTTGGCTGATACTGGTTTTAAATAACGAATTAAATTAATTTGTAATTTAAAAAAATTGAAACGACGATTTCATACAACTAACAAAATAGGTTCTATGTCGGTGATTACTCAATGTTCCACTAGAAATCATTGGGATTATCCATGTGTCTGCATCTGATAAATGATAAAATAATTTAACAATTATATTCTTAAAATAATTTTTCTCCAAAGATTACTAAACCTTTTTTTCATTTTTTTTTTCACCTTGAAATTAATTTAAAAAAATAAATTAGATAAGTCTTTTTGACAGCTGCACAATTTGGCAAAGCTATGGCATTAGGGTCTTGAATACCTAATTACATACTGTGCCTCTGAAAATTCCTTTCATATAAATTAATTTTAAATACAGTAACATATACAATAAACGAAAATTGGCTTTATTACATAAAATTCATCCAAATTACATATTAGTTACCCTCAGCTGTCGGTCATTACATTTAAAGGAGGAAGGGCTCCATTTGCAGTATCGGATGCTTGACCAGCGTTAGATGCTGCTAAAAGCAGTTCAATGGCCCCATTCATAGCCATCATTTCTTTCATGCAGTCTATCTCCCTGTTTAATTTTGCCACTATTTTCTTCACTAAGTTTGCTGCTAATGGAGTCTCTGTAGCACTTTCGCCATACACGTCTGTAAAGAAAGGGGCATTTGACGTCAGATTGTTAAATTCATGGTTGAAAATCAAAAAGCAGGAAAGATAATGTACCCAAAACAATATTTACGAAATCCACCATCAATCGAGAGAATGCTGGATTTGATAGATGCCTAAAAATGAAAAAGTAAACAGATTAGAAAGTTAATTCCAAGAATTTGGCATGCTTTAAAATCCAAAACAAGACATCCAAAAATTCAAAATTATGAAAATATTAATGTAAGAGTACATTAATATAAAATTCAGCAACACAAGCAACTGGGTGTCTTGTTTTTCGGCAACAGCTGCTCTAAGAGATCCTTTGCGCATTAAGTCTTGAATCACAGCCATAGCTATTTCAGGTTTATTGCTCATATGAGTCTAAAATTTGAAATTAAGTCGCATTATTTTTTCAGTTAAAATATGTTGAAATGTAATTCCCTCACTCGTGATTCCTTACCCGAAGCACGTAATCTAATGCCCTTGTAACTTCAAACTGGCGCAGAAAAGTATCATGTTTGGTCGACTTCTCATACACTTCATGTTTAACAAACATTGCACCCTGGAAAAACAAATAGGCATATTAATCGCGAATGGAGAAACTGTTTCGAAACACTGCTATGATACTTACGCCAGCTCTTTGAAATGGTGAATTCTTCAATTTGAACTTGTCTTTTGATGGCTCTTTATCGACAATATCTGTTCGATTTTGAATTGATAGTAAGCCATCTGTCATCCCCACTGCCAGTGTGCTATCATTGTTCTAAAAAGAAGACGATGACATTAGTTGATGAGCATTTCGTCACTCAACACGTGAATTTTAGCTTTAAATTTACTGCACTTACTGAAATCCCAACACTAAGAATGGGCGAAGCGAAGTTCAGCGTATGAACTACTTTATAACTGTTCGTGTCGTATACTTTGACGTGTCTTTCGAAAAACGCAATTTGGGATTATTAATCTTGATAATTTGAAATTTCAACAAATGCACTTTTAATGCCTCACCTGTCAAGAGAACCCGAGAGCAGCCTCGTATTCTGACTTGCGAATGCCAGGCAGGTCACGGTTTTATGATGTTGTGACAGTTTTGCTATTAGTCTTCCACCACCAATCGCATCCCAAATTTTAACTTCGGATCCACCTATACAACAGAAGTTTCAAAGCATTAGTTTTTCTACAGAATGTTTGCAATTCTGTAAATCCAAAACAGTGCCTTACCCGATGAGATGAATGCACCTCCAGATGGAAACATTAAAACAGATTCCACTGGAGCACCATGGTCCACCGTGATCACACTGGCAGATGTTCTCGAATCCCACATCTTAACGGTGTGATCATACGAACCTAAAAGCCATATTATAATAGTTATTGCCACGTGAACACAGGTGAACCAATGATAAACTGCAATTTCAAGTTACCTGAGATGAAAATGTTGCTGCTCGCATTGTTCACAGCTCCAGAATGTACATAGTCCTATAAAAGAAGAATCATTAATAAGCTCTATTTATGAAAAATGCAATGAACTAATCGAAGCTGGATTCCACACCTTGTGCTCTTTGAATGAATGCAGCGGCACTTCTCCCAGCATGTCCCAAAGAATAACTTGTTTGTCGTTGGAAAAACTGATTACGTTCAGGTTGTCCGAAGTGAATTTGCTTGCATGGACTGCCCTGAAATCCCAAAGAGTACAACCCGATTAAAAATTCAAGAAATCAGATGGTGGAAAGATTGAAAAAATTGTATACAAATACGATTTTTTTTCATTCAACTTTTCACTCCAAATTCTCAATGTATCATGCAAGTATTTTCAATATTGCTTACGCCGAATGCCCATGTAATATCCTAAGTTGAGATTTACTGGCGGTATCGAACACTCGCACTTTCCCATCTTCACATCCTGCAACCAGCAACTTGCCATCGTTGCGAAAACTGCCACCAAACGCAGTGTCGTGGAACTTGGACAGGGTCTTGCTCACCTGACTGGTGACTGTGTCGTAAATCTGAACCTTTATGACAAAAGATTAAACAGTCGTCAAAACTTTTTCATAAACCATCAGTAATGATCAGTGTAGACATTACGCAATCAAGATGCCGACCCAGCAGTGCCAGCACTACTGATCATTATTCCGATACTGACGGTACTTATCCAAAAATTCGGATAATCGTCAGTATTGAGAAAGAAGCCTCAACCCATCAGTACTGCTACCATTGCACGATTAGTATTACTGTCAATATTGGTTGAAACTGACAATAAAATTGCCTGTGTTATCCGTGTAGGGTCCACAATTATTCTGATCCTGACAGTATTGTTAACCAAAACTTGGATAATCGTTAGTAATGAGAATGGAACATCAATTCATCAGTACTGCTCTCATTCCACGACCAGTGTTACTGGGATAATTTGTTGAAACTGATTGCAATAATGCCCTGTAGGGTACCCAAATGCCGACCCCATGCTGTCATTATTCCGGTATACTGACATTAGTTATCCAACGAGAAGGGCACATGAATCCGGCAGTACTGCTACCATTACACGATCAGTTTACTGTCAGTATTTGTTGAAACTGACAAATAATGCCTGTGTAGGGCCCCACAAATTCGGATAATCGCCAGTAATGAGAATGGACATCAATCCATCAGTATTGCGATCAACACTGCTGTCAGTATTTGTTGAAACTGATTAGTATATACAGTGATCATGACAGTTACCAATACACTTTACATGTCACATGTAGGCCTACGTATACAGCTCAAAGAGGAAAACTACTTGTGCTGGATCAATATAATTCATGTCACTTATCAACCAGTGATTACTGACGCTTGAAGCTTACTTTATTTGAGGCTGAGGCCGCAAATGTTCTTGAGTCTGTAGGCGCAAAGGCAATGTCAGTAACTGGCCCATACTCCTTGACCGTCACTGGAAACTGGAAAAATAGCGGAAAACGAGTGAGAACGAACTCGGTCGCAAAGACCACACAAACGGACGTATATTACGTTAAACGAATTCCAGTATTTCGAATCCGGCGTGGATTTGGGACCCAGGTGAACGTCGAAACTTGCCACCGAAACTTTCTTGCTTTCCATTTTTTCGGAGCACGTGGGCCAGACTGCGAAAAGCGACGACAGATGGCGCTGCAGTCACGAAATCCTTCCGGTTTCCATTTTTCATTTCGAACGTGCGTTTCGAAGTGGGAGGTGGCGCGCTGGATTTTCTCATGTCTTGATTTTAATTTTGCGGCTTTCGGTCTGAAAATGAAGAGGTTTTACGTCTCCCTCGTCTTGTTCGCCGTAGCGGTGCTTGTGTTATCTCCCGGCATTAATGGAGACCGAAAAGTAAGTCATATAATGTGTGTTGCTGACTAATTGGTCTGGGGTTGGTGGGGGGTTCTAGCTGTTGTCATGTGTGTCACGATTCGATTGCTGTCGTTTTTCATGCTTTCAATACATGGAAAGGGCATTCCTTTTTATTCTTCAAATGTCACGAATGTCCCGTTGCGTGTCCACGCGATGCCATGTTCGAACCAACATCGATCGCCATTGCAGGAGGGTTGTAAACTGATAAATAATTGAAAACAGAAAACTGCAAATTGATATCTACATTGTGTTGCTGGGTCCACTTCCCAGACAAGTCTGGTCCAAGGTCAAAGGGGAGAATTTGGCTTGAACTGGCTGACCATACCAATGCCTCCCATATGTTAATGGAGATTGTCACGTGATCGAAACTAAACTAATAACACATTTAAACTCATAATGTCCTTTTCACCCAGCATATGATAGCAAGACCAAATTCAAAATTAGTTGATTTAATTGATGAGGAGGTCCCTACATGGGCATTATTACCGTCAGTTAATTTCAACAGACAAACTACAGTAATACTGATCGTGTAATCCATCATTCCTGCGTCCATCACGTACACAATCTATGCTACTGTGCACGATTGGTATTATTGCCAGTAAGTGTATTGGATACATTACACCAGCATTATTTCTGTCAATATCGACAAATACTGCTAGTGTAATGGATGCAATACTGATGGATTGACGGTCATCCGAATTTTTGGATAACTTAATTACTGTTAATATCAAAGTGTTGACAGTAATACTGACCGTGGAGTGTTCACTAGCATTATTACTGTCAATATCAATAATTACTGATGGTGTAATGGATGCAATACTGATGGATTGACGGTCATCCGAGTTTTTGGATAACTCAATGCCAAAATCCAAGTGTTGACAGTAATACTGACCAGGGGGCAGGGTCTACATGATAGTAACAATGACAGTGTTGGATCGCCATTACTGTCAGTGTCGAAATGCCAATGGCAACAAAGACCATGTACATTTAGGGTCCCCATGACTGTGGTTGCCCCTTGATATGTTCGAAATCAGGATTGGACATTCTAAAGCATGGTTTTCCTGGGGTTCCATGTTTGTTTTTGCACATTTATGTCCCAACTTTGAGGACGTCTGCAGCTGTGAGTGGAGGGATAGATTTTGGGTAGTTGGTCACCCTTTGGACTCCAGACTCTGTTATCAGATCTGCCAGCATTTACCAGGGCCATCTTGACCTTTAAAACATCAATTCAGCATAATTTCATGTTCCATGTCATGAATCACAAATGTACGTAGCGCACAAATGTGCATGGTCCAATGCACTATCGTCATCTCAAGTCGAGCTACTGCTTTGTCTTACTCTTGGAAGTATCCTCGTATGACGCATACCAAAGACATTTATTACCTGATATTTTCAGGTTTGCCTGGCTAGCCAAACAAACAAGTTATTGCCCTTTCCCGCAATTTATATGGAGGCATCTCTTGTTGGAACTACTGGCAGTTAGTTTTATCGATCTGGCAGAGATGTGTTAAGTGACCAGCTTCAAGATGAAGTTAGACATACAGTAGCAAGAACTCCAGTTGTGGATGTGACATTCTATCATAAATTACATGTCCTACTGTTGCCACATCTCTTTTGTGGTTCTATCAGTAATCATTTTCTTCATACATCATACAGCTGATTGGTAATCTTCACATTCACCGCATTTTAGTTCATAGAAACTTTGCTTGTGATAGGCTTCCAGAGTTAAACTCCCTGCTTTGTTCAATATACTGTAGCAATTATAAAGCTTTACTAAGCCAGTTCTTTAACATACCAGTTTAGGCATAAGCCTATGTCTTCTTAATATTCATTTCATATTAAATTCTGAACATGGCTTTTGGCGCATGGCTTCTAGGATCTGAGCAGCTTTTAATATTCATAAATCAGGTGTTTTGTTATAAGCACGTTTTAATATTTCCTTGCCATTCAAATGATTAGTTCAAGGTTACAGATTATTAATTCAGGTATGCATTGAGTGAATTTGCCAGATGTCAAATTCCAATTATTTTTCAAACACTTTGTTTTGGAAAATGAACAATAGCTTTTGTCAAAGTTAGTTTAAACAATTTGGCAAAAACGAGCGATTTTCTTTGTTTTCATGTTATTTATTGGAGGACATTGCCATTATAATTTTACACCTGATTTATTTCTAGACATGACAATTTTGATGAGGAAGGTTATTTTTCTTCCTGTTGTTAATGGCATCTATTTCGTATGTCTGTGTGAACTTCAGATTGTAGACCTGTAAGCAGACTTGTTAGATATGGTTTCTCAACAAATTCCCAGGAGTCAAGCCCTCAACAATGTTTACCCAAATTCCCTGCATGATGTGAGGGGTGCTGATATGTTTTGTCTGAAAAACAAAAGCTGAAATTTGTGGTTTTGCGCCCACAGCAATTAAAATTATCTAATTCCAAATGATGATTGTGTAATTTCTATAAATGGAGGACATTTTCAAAGGCATGTCAGCATCCCATTTGACGATGGTAAAAGTCATAGTTTGACAGGAAGAAATGTGACTTCAAAACTCAGTTTATCTAGGCAATAACCCACATTTCCTATATACCCCAATTTCCTTTCTTTATCATAAATTTAGTTTGTGAACTCTTGGCATTGCAGAGCAAAGTGGACTTATTTTGGAATTGTATTTATACATTTTACAATGCAAAAGCCGTCAGGCGGTCCATGTTGCAAATTTTAGTAAATAATTGTGTAATGTGTGGAAAATACTTTTTTTGAAAGTAATAATTTGAGTTTATCACTACATCTGCTCTGAAATACTTCCTTTCTTGCTTGAAGTTATCAAATTTAAAATCTCATGTACATGTACGTGTAGGTGCCTGCTTTGATTGGGCTTTACTGATGTAAATTACATGACGTCGCGGTAGTCTTTAACGTCTGATAAGATAAAGCGTTAGTTCAAGGAATGCAGCACACTGATAATTTCGTTCTGCTTTTCAGGTGTACGGAGTAATTAATCCAGGCTGTAATCCGCCAAATTGTGTGCCAAATAATACTAATCTGGTGTATGTTCGAGCCGATGGCAATACTGACACCATCCACTATCTGTGGAGTTCTGTGGGTAAGTTTCACTGATTACCTGACATAGGATTTCAATTTCTCACTGATCTTCCCAACAGTCTCCTCTCGGCGTTATCTAATCAATAATATTTGACCTCCGTGTACTGAATGTGCTGAAATTGGTTTCACCGGGGTTGCAATTTATATTTGACATTATATATTTTGCATTATATATTTGACACATCAGCGCAAACATTGATTCTTACTTTTAATGGATTTATTCATTTCCTTTTACCATTCACTGTATTGGTGATTCAAGGTCAATCGTTTCGAAATGTTGCATTACCAAGACTTCACTAAGTCTAAGGAAATTGCTGGTGGCAAAATCTGTAGTCCATAAATTGCTTAGTTACTATTCTACCAGTTGTGGCAGGCTGCATGCCGGCCTATAAAGGCTTTGAATTTTTTACTCACCAACCAATCAAGTACCGGTAATGGATGTCTTATTAAAATCTGTGTGCGATAACATCCATTCAATTGCATAGATTACTGAAAATCAATGAAAGTTAACTGATATGAAATTTAGTTGCTGATACATGTACTGTATTTATGATGGTTAATTTAAGTGAGCATTACATTCTTGTGTCAAACAAGTTGCTGGTATTTCGACAAGATAGGCTTTTAATTTTTAAACGTAATGCACTGCCTAAAGTGGAGGTAATGCTACCATGACGTAGTAAAGGCTTCAAATTTGTTGTTTATACACTGCCAAAAAAACAGTATAGGGTGTTGCTTGATGTATATTTGCTATACATCTATTGCCTGAACCTCTGCATCATGCACATGTATTGTTTTTTATCTTAGGTTCCTTCAGTGTTCTCATGGCACAAACGCCATTGGAAACTAACATGACTGTTGACTGGGATAAGTTTCTCTCTAGTGACTATTCGGAATCAATATCGTTCACCGAAACACCTTTTTATTCATCGGTAATGGTGTTCACACAAGTAAGCGATTTCCAGCAAGTTTATTATTTTGCATTTTTAGAAATTTTGGTTTTTAGAAGCATTCTTGTAATTAGTTCTTAATTGCCGATACTGTGTTTTTTATTTTTTAAAAAAACTAATGCATTGCTGTCTGTAAATTATTTAACAGCTTTACGAATTCAATGATGCAAATGACACAAATGACATAAGTCTTATTGCAAATGAGAATATCACTGTTCACCAATTCAACAATTTTACTTGGGAAGCAGCTACAGCAAGTCAAACATCAGAAAAGGAGTTTTCAGCAACCTTCAAAATTTCAGATGAACTCTCAATTGTAGGAAATGAATCTTTACAAATACAAGTGAGTATTATTACATTGTTCGCCACCAAAATCCTTTCTGCAATCAGTTTTTAAGTTTCCTTGAAGATTTTGCAGTAGTTCCACAATTTTAATTTGTCTTGTTACAAACTTATTTTTTGTATTTGTTGTAGTTAAAAGCCTATGGCTACGAAGATCACGCTAAAAAATTACCTCATCTACTCCACACGTCTAACAGTTTTCAACTAGAGTTGATTTTAAATAACTTTACCACAGCGTACGATAATTCCCGCTTTGTTCTGGAAGTTTTTGCATTTGGCAATGAGACCTTTGGAGAATACAATCTTTATTCGCACCGGTCCATTGACGATGAATATACGCCTAGTGTATTCACAGTAGGTGGCTTTGTTCTTATTGAGTCGTTTTAATGTAAACAGTCAGTTGTCACTCATTTAAACTTCCAAATTCGTTCAGACTGTTCAAATGGCTTCACCTCTTAGTCAAGATGGCGGCCTGGGGAGCTTTTTACAGTGGAAGCCCATTGTCTATACAACATCTGATCGTACAACTCAAGACTCGACCAATACGCACGAGAAAATTGGCCAACTTGAACCAAGGTTCGTGAGATCCCTTGTCAACCAGTGGATTTTTTTTTGTAAATCTGTTTAATTCATTCTTTGACAATGTCTATTGTTCTAGCAATCGTACTGACGAATTAACTTCTAGTCTGATGTCTGCTTACTTCTTTTCGAGTGATCTTTCTTTGAACGGTTCATTGAATATTTCATACGGCCTTCAAAAAGATAAATTTTATCAATACAAGAGATTCCTGTCGTGGTAAGTGGACCTTTTATTAGTATGATTAAACCCTGCGCATTAAACGGTAGGCATACTGGTACTGGCTTACTGGTCATGGCACCCAGCTTGGCATGGCTTTTGTCTCAAGTTAGCCTGCAAATTAGCCAAATCAGGGTTCATTATTACCTTCAGGGAAATGAAATGTGGTCCAGGAAAGTCAGGGAAAACTTTAAAAAAAATTAAATTTAAATTTTGTGACTGGAAATTTTTTAATTTTCAATTCATTTTTGTGGAAAACATCCTGTAAATTACACCTTGCTAAATTCCATCGTAGAAATACATGTATGTTCAAATTGAAGGGCAATTTCTTGGGTTGGTCAAGGAAACAGTTTGTCAAGTGTTCCTACATTTTATAAATTGCTATGGCAAAGAAAAAATATAACAGGTACTGTCTAAAATTCATCATTTAAAATCTGATTTCTGGTCTAGTTTTTTTAAAACAAAAAAGGACCTACAGTATTCTCTTGAATATTAAGATTTCAACGAATGCCTTCAAAATTGCACTGGTACTACATGGCGTTCTTTTAAATGTTAATTTGCAGGCATTTCTCTCATGTTAATATTAACACCCATATATTTTTTGTAGAATTTTTTTGTGGTCTAGTTTTTGTAAAAATTTTGCCTACGGCTTCCTCAATGCTAAAATATACGCTGGGTCACAGCGAATGAAATGTGGAAAATAGTGTGGAAAATAGTTAATTTTACTATGCATGTGATATTTTTTATTTGATAAGTCAGGGAAATTGATCAGATTTGGTCAGGGAAAGTCAGGGAAATTGAGAGCCAAATTTTGGTGTGAACCCTGCAAATTGTTTAATGCTTGCTGCACTTTTTAATTTAGCTTTCTGGTGGTAGTATGTCGGTGTTGCGTTGCTTGACCCAAGTTGCATTTAGTCATTGGTTGATTTTTCCCCCGGGATATCAGGTTTGACATTATTCTGTATGGTCTTTTAGGACTGCAACATTTGGACTCGGTAATCCACCTGCTGAAAAGTTTTCCACCTTGGTCATTGCAGTCATCATTGTTGGATTTGGGGTGCCAGCAATTTTGATTCTTATCGGTGGCGTCTTTATCTTGGTTAGGAGGTTTAAGTCGAGGGACGATGAGCTCAATTTGAGCAGTGCAAAGCTGGTTGAAGATGAAGATCAGTAGCCTAAATTAAATTCTATTCTCAACCTTCTGTGAATACAAGGTGTTAGAAAATGCCAGATTTTGAAATTATCGAAGTTGGTAATTTCTACCATGAAGAGTGAGGGAACCGCCGTTGTAAAAATAAAATTGTACGTGAAAATTCACCGGTTACTATGACTCATTCCGAGGATTAATCTTTTGGGGGTAAAATCAAACTAATGCGGTACCCCAGCATATTTTGAAATTCGAAACAATTAAAACTCTTGAAATTATAGTTTCAATTCCCAGAACTAACTTGTTAGTGTTGGGCAGCAGTAAATTTATTGTATGGCTAGCCTAACTCATAAACGAAATGATAATCGTGATTAAATGACAACGTCAAAGAAAATTTGACTGTTCTTGCTTGCAAATTGACCCTTTTTGCAGAATGGCTACCATGTCATTTTGAAATTCAGTATTTGATGGGTAGTAATTGTGTACAAGACTTCTTTTTGAACCATGCACTAGCACGACTGTGCCATACCTTTATTTTGTGCCTTTCCATCTTTGGAGGCATTGAAAATGCAACATTATGCAATTATTCAAGATGTGTGCTCTCTGAATTGGCTTCCTCAATTGGTGATGGTTTGTTAAAATCAAAAATACATGTAGTAAAATCGTAGTTTTGAGAAAACGTCCCACCGGTTGATAACTAGCTGATCATTCGTTTCAAAGGTCTTTATGCATAAATAATGCAGAAAGATCAAGATATCTAGCTTATGAAATGTTCAAACATGGTGTATGATCCAGGCTATTTTGGGAATATAATCATAACATGCACTCGTATCAATATGATGAAGCCCATTAACGAGTATTTATTAATATGAACAGAGAAGTTAAGAATTGGTATGCTACTTTCCCTTAAATTGTCATTTACTGACAACCAGAAATTTATGCAATGAAACATTTGGAAGGGTTTGTGGTTTTCTTCTTGACCAGCTGTATCGACATATCGACCAGCTGTAGCTGGTGCAGTATTTTAGAACTTTGCATGATTAGTTTGAGTAGATTGTGTCACCCCTTTGCATTTCAGTAAATTAATTTTCGTAATCTACCATTTACCTACAGGGTGATTCAGAAACAATTACACTGTCTAATTTACACGTTAGGTCAGGGTCTATGGCATAACTAATGTATAGAATGCAGTGTTTATTGCTTATTATACATAAACATAGATGAAACACAGCAACTATTGATTTCGTGATTTTGTGCCACAGAATAACTCATCCCTTGATTTTGTGTTAATCAATTATTAGCAGTATACAATGTATTACAGATATGTTGAATTTCCCCGACTTTTCCAGTTCAATTTTAAGCAAATCATGTAATTAATTTGCCCCACCACAATCCAACATTGCCAAAACTGACTGACTAAAATGGCGAGGTAGTGCCAAATTTAAATCGTGTACAGTGACCCCTTATGAATCACCCTGCATATACAAAAATAGTCGATAAGAAAAGTGCCTGTGTGGCAACACGATTCTTTATAAAATTCCAGTTAAATAAACACCATTAAATTAGCCTATCAGTGCCCCAATAAAATGGCTCTGTCACATAGTCACTATATTTAGATATAAGTTTCATCCACCTAATTAAAACTAAACCTCTATAGAACCTCTTTCTTGTCTTGTAAATACGCTTTACAAATTCTCTCTGCTGCAGAGTTTGAAAAGAGTAATAGATGAAAGCCTAACGATAAGCTAGATGGCAAATGCTGGCATTATCCTATATTTTTTGTGCAAAACATAGTTTGGTTACTTTATATTTAAGCGATTTTCCATGATGAATAATTATGTACACGAAGCAGACATTCAGACAAGAATTTTTATGTAATAAAACATTTGTTAAAATTTACAGAATCATTGTAAAATCTACGTCAAAGGCTTCAATTTGCACGCTACCTCTTCATGTTCGAAATCAGCACTTTGATTTGATTATCAATGTCCAGAATGACCGGATCGTCGAGAGGATACATGCCAGTTTTCAGAAGAGTTTCCTTTTCACGCTGTAAATTGGCTAAATAACTTTCGTGTACTTTCATAAAGGTGGAGCTGTCAATGCCGGGGTATTCACCCAGGGTTGGCACTTCGATTTTATCTTGCTGTTTGGCAACGTTTGCTTCAATATTCTGTGCTATGCTGCGAAAGAAAAGGTTGCTCAATCAACACTGGATATTCTTCGGTGGTGAGACTTTTCTCGTGAAACTGCTAAAATAAACTTGCCTTTTCAGCTCTGATTTTAGCTCTTCTAGGTCCTCACGTGGCTCCCTCAGCGTTTTCTGCTGTTCTGTAGCCAGTATTTGCAACCTCATGTGCTCCAATTCTTGTTGTTGTTTTTTCAGCTGCGCCACTGTTTCCGCTTGCATCCCTTGCTTTAGCCGGGCCAGCTCCTTCAAGCATCGGGTGTACTGCTGCTTGTAATGCACTTTTGATTTTGTCAAGGCGTCAATCTTCCTATCCTGCTCTGCCTGCATATCACAAGACGATAATTGGTTTGGGTTTTTAGGGTTGGTCTATTTGGTACCCCTAGGTTGCTGTCTAAACTTCAACAACCTACTTGCTACTTGCAAGAGATTAAACATTCAGGCTGTCAAGTGATTCCTATATTTTTGAGGTACTCCTAAATAGTGTTATATTTTTAGAAAAATTCCTATATTTTACTGCAAACTGCTGTGGCAAAGAAAAATATAGTAGATACTGGCTAAAATTCATCATCTGAGATGTTGTTTTTCTAAAAATTTCGCCTGCAGCACACATAATTTTTTTTGTTAAATATATCATTACTGGCTTTGATACAAAACATTGCCTAGTACGACATTCTGTTGATTATTAATATTTCCAAAAATTTCTTACAAATGCATTATGGCTAGTATTTTTTTTAACTCTCATTACATTTTTTTTAGAAAAGAAACCTGAAATCCATCATTTGTTGCCTAGTTTTTGTAAACAGCATTTTTTTTTGAATTGCCAACAGCATGGCTTTTAAAAGTGCATTATGGTTGAATTTGTTTTTAATTTCGTCTACAGCGTTCTCTTCAATGTTAATATTTAGACTAGTTTTCTAAAGAAGTTGCCTACGGCGTTCTCAATAGGCTTATTGTAGATGGGTCGGAAAAATCTGTTGTTCTAAAATTACGTTCATGAAAATGTTATTTTTTTCTGAAATATTTGGTGAAAATCTTGAAACAAAATCAAATATTTGCATAGGATGAAATGGGAAAAAAATCTGATATTTGCACGTGGATAATTGAATACCAACATGAGCAATTAAAATTAAAAAGCTGGAAGTGCTCTAAGCTGCAGTAATTTACGAATTTTTACAGAAAAAAATCCTATATTCTTCCTATATTTTTGTTCTTACCCTTTCTAGAGACAGGAGCTTCAGTTCGGATTGCAGCTTGAGCTCGGGTTGCGTTCTTTTGTCTTTAAAAGCCTGGAACTCGGCATCCTTAATTTCATATTTCCTTTGCATTTCCGAGAGTTCCTTTCTGAGCTTGGTGCACTGCTCCTGCAAAACTTTGTTGTTGCTCCTGGAAGACAAGGATCCGTTTAGAACTGTTCTTAATATTTGCAGCATGATTTCGAGCCTGAAGCAAGCACTAACTTTTCAAGTTCTATTCTGTGCGTACACTCCTCTTTCAGGCGGCGAGAGGCATCTTTAACTTCCTGCACGTGTCGATCGTACTCTGCCTGCAGATCGGTCTTCATCCTCTGAAGCTGTGATGTAAGAGGTAAGTTAATAATTCAGTTGCCAAATTTTGTTACAAAAAATGAACCTAACTTACTTCGACATCTCTTGCACGCAGCTCTTGCTCTCGCTTTTCCACATTCAAAAGGGCCGGCTTTAGAGTTTCCTCCAAAGTCTGATATTCTGTGAGCTTCTTTTTCAGAAGTATTTCCCTCTCTGTTTCCCGCTGGGCCCACTCTGCGGTAATGGCTTCCATGTGACGAGCCTCTCGTTCTTTTAGCTATAACGAAATGCGAGAATTAATCGACCAATAATACTAACTTTGCAAGACTGACTTCTCCGTTTAAGTTACCTGCTTTAAGAAAACAGCTTCTTGCCATTCCTTCCATTGCTCAAGCTCAAAAGCTACCTTCTCTGCCAAACTGTCATCTAACACGTGCGGCTTGGCACTACTAGCTCTCGCAGCTGTTATGGTTTGACTCTCGAACTACGTAATGGGGCATGACATTAGTTCAACACAAGTCAAATTCTGGCATCTAACAACCGCGTTTTTACATACATTTGGCTGAGCCGATGGTCCAGAGTGGATTGGTGAAGCCTTGGTCAGCCCCAGATCCTCCAGCACTAAAGCTGTATTAAGATCAGCAATATGATGATTTGACTTGTTTGTCACTGGAATTGTTTGCGTGAGGCTCCTCTTCCAGATGGCATGGCCTCTATCGTCCTAAATAAAAACAAATGAGCATTCAAATACATTTTCTTTGAGTTTTTGGTTTTCAATAATGTTTTTTTTTTTCAATTTGCTAGGTATGAAATTGACTAGATGGAATTCTTTGGTTTTTATGTCAATCAGATTGGTATTGCTACTGTTGGCGAAAACTCATGTAAGTTCAAATTTATTTGAATACAAGTTTTTGTCTGAAAATATTTCAGTGCTGTCACCACCAGTTTGAATGTTTGATATGTTACTACGAGAGCGTGTTAAAAAGTGACTCCGATTTTTATGGGCTAGATCAGTGGCTTGGTGGGTCATGAACAAATTCCAAAATGTTAAAATTGAAACCGGGCATGCATGAAAAAATCAAAACAGGTGAATAATGGGGAAATTGGCAAGCCATCAACTTGACCAAGAAATAATGAGATCTCTGACAATTGAGCCATTATTAGTCAAGACTTTTATAAAAAGTCTTGACCCTTTTAAAAAACCTTTAAAAAAAGGGTAATCGAAATTAATCTGGTACATATGTTAGGTGCTAGCAGTACTGACCTCTGCATACATTCAAAAGTAAAACTAAAACAGGGTTGCTTAAAATCTGAATTAAAATGCAGTATTAGTGATCCAGGACTGCGAGTGAGTCTAACCAAAATTGTATCCAAAATGTATCAACCAAGACTGATTCCAAAATGTATCCTCAATATTCACTTTAGTAGCCGAATGTATCCACTCTTCACGATTAATGATTAAAAAAAAATCATGTTGCCTCACTCATGACATGTTTTGCACATTATCAACATCATATGAAATTTGACTACTTATGTAAAAACACAATTGTGCCCTAGTAATCTGGTGAAATGTTTTTTAATTAAGGCCGTGTAAGGCTTTCATAACACAGCAAGTCATTTATCCACTTTGCCCCAAAATAGCTATTTTGTATCCAACATATCAATTCCAAATTCTCCATTTGTATCCACTCTCCCAGCCCTGGTGATCGAATTTTTCAGTTGCCAAAAACCATTTTCATGAAAATTCTGGCTGCGTTTGTTTTTAAAAAAACCTGTAGTGTTTCCTGAAGCAATTTGTTCAAACGCATAACTCTTTTGTAGAAAAACTCAATAAATCCTTAATTTTTAACTGTTTTTACTGAGAATTTTCCGATGGCGTTCTCCTTAGTATTCAAATATTTCGGCAAAAATGACTTTTTAGAGAGGTTTGAGTTTTTTAAAAGAGATTATTATCACAGGACCCCCCTCATGGTAACTAATGTTGGTGGGCCGCGAAGTCAGTCATTCTAAAAAGTGTGTCCTGCCCCAAAATGCATGGGAACCACTGGGCTAGATGCATACCACAGATGCCATCTTCTGTTGATCTATAAGGCTGCTTAAGCTGAGAACAGCCTGACCGATCAGCAATTCCTCCGAAGCACTGTCTCCTTGGTGCATGACATCAATAACCAGGGGACACTGACGAAAATTGGTGTCGATCAAATCTGGCGATGCGGTGAACTTAAATACAGTGGAGCCATGGGGAAGGAATACTGTCCTTCCTCTCAGAACTTCAACTGCTGGATGTGTCTGTATGGGCGCCATGTTGCCAAAATGTGGGTACGAATACCTGTAAGTAAAATGAAATTTAAAAAAAAAAAAGTTTTTGTTACAGACTTTGTTATCGGACTTTCAGAAAGAACATCTGGACATCTTTACCTTAGAAAACACTTAAATAGTTGAGGTATGTTGTGGTTACGAATGGAGCGTAAATCAATGGATAGACTATATTTGTAATTTGGCTCGACACTTTCTTCAGCAGGATCTGCAAATAACCGAAGCTGGCAATTTAGCTGATGTTTCTTGTTCCCGTATTCCGACTTTTTTGAAAGGAGAATTTCTTACCCTGTGACGGCTTGGACAAGCCATCTGTTAACCGTGTTTCGGGAGGCATATCAGCATCACTGGATGAACCTGATAAATTAATCACCGGGACAGGGTCGAGCTGTTTTGCCTCAGAATTTTTGGTGAGCTTTTGTGGTGGTGACTGCGGGCAAGGGCGCTTGGTGATGTGAGGAGATCGCTGAACAGGAGCATCTGTGCCTCGAGATTCTGGGAATTGAGCCCCAGCATTTAAAGAAACTGGTGCAATCTGGCTGTACTGCTTCTGGTGGAAAATGGTTGAAATTGTACATGAAAATTTAACTTTTTTGGTTGGCTAATTCTATATCTCAGCTCTTTCCATAATTATACCGAACTGGACCTATTAACCTTAACCGAAGGAACAATAATTTCAAGTTTGATTCATGCTGAATTGACTTACGTCTTCTCTTTTCAGTGTGAGCACAATTCCAACAATTGGTTTCAGTAGATCAGAAATCTCGTTCATGGACATCTGGCTCTGGCGTGAGGTTTTCAGCTGTTCAATATCACATAAATTTACATGTGAGGTAGGGAATACATTTTCTGAGCATTATTATACGATTTAAGTTATATATTTACTCCTATTTGGGTAATGATGTGTACTTGCTAAGAATTCGAACGTTTTGGAGAAATGATTTTTAGTAAACGATCACTTGCTTTAAATTGTATTTTTTACAGATAATAAACGGTATACACTAACGACTTTTTTTAACCAAGTGTATTAGCTGTTTACTCTTTTTTAACCTGCGTTGGTTGTTTAGTTTTTGCTTGCTCGGACTGTTACTTCTTGTCGCTGTCAACCAACCAATTAACTGTGCTGATGATGACTGAAAGAATTATACCTCGTATGAATTTTCAAGAGTCACAGGCTGCATATAAATATCTGTACTATTCTGTTTTAAAAGGTCCACCAGAGGCACTTCTGTCCAGCCGAGAGACATTTCACCGCAGCAGATGTGAACCTGTGTTTGCAAAGCATATCTTAAGGTAAACGAAAATAAATTTATTTTGATTCTTAAATGCACGGGTAACTTGCCTGCATGCCAGACAGGTGATAAAAAAATGCTCGCAGCGCAGGAATGCTGCTTCGTAGCTTGATTGAGGCTCTTTCTGCCGCAAACTCGGCTTGTGCCAAATCCGGAAAATAATCTGTCAAAATATCGTTACCAAGCAACGAGTAGTAAAAAAAGAAGCCTCTGTGGTCACTCGGTAAACGAACTGTTGTGGGAATAAGCTGTTATGATAGATCCAATGTTAGCCAAATATGATCCAACTTTCAAGCCAGTCGAGAATGAAAAAAATATATACACACCTGCTCTAAATTAGCTGCAAAGCCAATGGTTACTGAAAATGTGAATATTTCAGTGCACTTGTCAGGGGGTCCAATTTGGTAGTACCCTTCCTCGTCGTCTAAGCTTGGCTTGAGTTCTGCCTCGTCAAATTCAAATTTTGGCTTCTGTGGTTTGACCGGAGGTGGTCCTAAAAGACGATAATGGTTAGTAATCAACAGCACAAATGTTGTTTGCGACTTAAAATTCGATGACATCGTAAACCTACTTGGAGGCGGAATTGTTGGGATCCTCATCGGCGGCTCGTTAGCTAATGCAGGAAGTTGACCACCTTCTTCCTCCTCTAAGCCCATGGTGAGCAATAACTCGGGCTTGCTAGAGTACTTGCTGTTCAGAATTGGATACCATTTCGGTTTCTGAAAGTGAACGTTTTCATTTAGAGATTTTGGAGAATTCGCGAGCGGGGCTACATGTATTTATACATTACCATCGCGTTGAACTGGGCCATCCGAAGATCCATTATGATATAGCCCACAGCAGATTTCGCATTTTTCTTGTCGACTGCAAAACACTGGATTTTGATGGGGGTCCTTGAAATTTTCAGATGGTGCAACCCTCTCCGATCCACCTCCCATGCCAAATCTGTGTTGAAATTGGGATCAGACGTATGTTCCACGGGATCTGTTGTCATCAACTCCCCATCGAATCTGGCTTCGATAATCAGCTGCCCTGCCATCTTAGGAAAGTGGCGACCTTGTGGTAGATGGTGAAGATTGCAAATTAGTACATAATTATTGCACTTTATGGCATATTGACATCTGGATTGTAAAATTAATGCAAACTTCATTTATGCAATTTACTGCACTAAATTCAATTCAAAGGCATAATGATTGTACTTTATTTGAATTTTATATAGAAGCTTTTATGCTGGGAAGCTAGTATCAGGGATCATGCTAGTACTGGGGAATGAAACGTGTCACCCCTCTGGCAAATTATATGCATTGACATGCCTAGATGAGTACTGAAAGCCATGCAATCAAGCTACGAAAACTAACTTCGCGACTGACAATCATTGTGACACCTTTTACGTGCATTTTTCTCGAATTCAGTCAGTCTGGCAGTTAGCTTATTCGGAAAAACACTGCCTCATTTGCATGTCACTATGGTAAGGTAATGAAAGTTGGCATTTTCGGTAACTAGACGGTATCCTGGAGAACTTACCTTGCAAGACGGTTAAAACGAGCAGCATTTTACCGCTTGTCACACGAAGAACATGCAGAAATTATGCTTGTAAAATTCACAACAGATCGGGTTATTCAGGCCCGTAGAGCATCTTCGTCAATATTTTCAAATCTAACAGCCTAGCCTCGTTACCATAGAGACACGCCCTACCTGGCCACCGTACCTGCTGTTTCGGATCGCACGCGAGTCCGACAACGCACGTTTTTCAAATTTATTTTTCCAAATTCAAGAGATAGCGATAGCAGCCATGCCCAGACAGGCACAAGTTTAGAGTCAATGTCATACAGCTGTTTTTAAATATTTTATTTAGGCCAAATATTAGTGATCATACAGCCATACCATTGCGTATATACCGGTAAGCGAACACGCTATGATCACACCAATTATTCTAAACTCGAGTGCAAAACGGCGACGGCCAGATTTCCTCTATGTCCATGCGCCAAGTTTTATTTTGGTGAAAATTCGCCGAATATTCGCATTGGGGGC
>JAQGAF010000802.1:0-40479 GCA_034687865.1 Kryphioiulus occultus | reverse complement strand
AACAGCATTTATAATATACATTATTACCAATATATTACAGATACCTGCTGTAATATATTAGTAATATATCTGAAATATATTTAGCATATATAATGCATCATATTTACTTTACATATTTCATACATTTTTAATGTATTGATTCTATATAATAATTATATTATCCATATATGAAATCAGGCCAATTTTGGTATATTTTCAACATATGGATAATATATCCAAAAAAATATATTCTCAATATATCGTATTTCCGTATGGGTAGGGTCCTATGTTTTTTAGAAAATGCTGAAAGTACTCAGATCATATTGGGTATGAATTAATTAGACTGATTTATAAAGTAAAACTAAATTCTAAAGCACCAAATCAATTCACAACTCCACCATCATTTTTTTAGAAACTGTACAAATCGTCTAATTAACATGTACATATAATTCTACAGAAATCACTGACCTGCAGCATATTCCAGAAATGTTGGTTGTGTCCTAATGCACTACATTTTAGCTACATTTACACCTTAAATTAAAGGGTATGAACTCCTCTACACATTGGTCTGTTTTTGGTAAGACGTACTAAAATATTGACACTGCCAAATTTATATCGTTTACCATACCTGAGATAATGCAAGGTTATTCAAATCTGCCTGATGTGCACTTGAAAGCCAGTTTTGTATGTTTAGTTAAACCTGGAAAATAAATGTGCTGTTCCACTATATGAACTGCAGAATCATGATTGTGTTTTGAAAATCTGAAGGACATCATCATGTCTTATCAATTTAGTACGGTTTAGTTGGTGGGATATCCTATGCTATCAAAGTCGTTATGCCGGCTTATCATCCAGCTTTGTGCTTATTTGATATTTAATAAAAACTTTGTCAAATAATGATTGATGATAATCGAGATGAAGTATTCATATGAAAAAGTTTTTAATTTTCTTTGACTTTGCTTACCCACATGGAAAGGAAATGCATTACAAATTGCAAAATATATTGCAAATGCATTGGTGATTCTTTATCGCAACACGAAATACATTTGGTAATGTAAACAAGAATGCATTCACTAATGCATTTTACAATACGTTACAAAATATGCTGACTTGTGTAGTTCACAATGTATCTGAAACTACATACTGTACTTACAAAGGTTAATGTATGTGATTTGCATTGAATTTAATGAAATTGATGAAATTGATGCATCTTTGAATTTTAACCTTATTTACTTATTTTTTTACATCCGATGAATTAATAAATATAACTTGGTTTTTGACATATATCTTGACATATATTTGACATCATATATAAATTGTAAAATGCATTCTTCAATGCAAAAAGAATACATTACACTATGCATTACACAACATATTCTTCAATGCACACGAACTAAGTTTACATTAGTGTGCATTACACGATATATTCTCTAACACACATTTGTATTCCATGATGCATTACAAACAGCTTGAAAACACAATGCATTAGGAAATACTTTTTGACATAAATTTATCTCAATCTATAGATATTTTAAAATGTATTTCTCAATGCATATCTTATACATTTCTAAATGCATTTCAATTATATTTGGGATATAACCTTGTCAAAATTGACCCCAATGAAAACATAAATTCACACGTAATTCATTGACCTAGTTGACTAATTCGTCTTCTTGTTGGGGTTTGCTATCTTCTTGCCACACAACATCCGCAACACCTTTCGTAATATCAAATACAGGACAGTTAGGACTGTCAAGACAGTAAGCAGAATGGCACCTATGACATCCAATAGGAAGTACTGGGCAAAGTTGAGTTTCTCAGCCCCACTCTTTAGATGGACAGCTCCCTTATGCCGGGCCACGTACTCTATCCAATAAGCACCTTTCTCTGCCGGGGGTTGAGGATGGTCTCTTAAGATGGCTGAGAAATGGTCAGCAGCCTTCTGGTACCTACAATGGACCAATTTTATTTTCATGTTGCCATCAAAATATCGCAATTTGAAACAAAAGTGCAAAATTCTTACCGGTCATCTTCCAGCATTAAGTTGATTTTCTCCAGAAACTCTTTCACGGTGAATGTTCTCCAGTCCAGAAATTCTGCAAAGCCTCTTTGGACTGCTGTGGCCATGTTGCCCCACTGGTCAGCACTCAGGGGAAAACCCAACACTGGACACTTGTGGTAGACTGCCTCTGATGTGCTAAGACCCCCACCGTGGGTTATGAACAACCGGAGTTTCTTGTGTTCTGAAAGTAATCAAATTTATTTGTTTATACTTTCTGTTGGGAATCTTGTCTCATGTCCTAGCCCCTCAAGGGCACTCTTGAACACGTCATGCTGATGACCTAAAAGTCCCCACAAAGGTATGGAGTTGAACTTATTGAGGTACAAGATGCATTTACGTACTCATCTTTGTGTTCCAAAACCAGTTTTTTACACTTCTGTGTTAGTTCTTCATGCTTTACAAGTTACAAGTATAGTTAATCGAATTGTACGAGTTACCATTGATTACAATATGGTCATGATTACAAGTTGTTTGCTATCATTGATTGAACACAATTAATACTACAAGCTCATGTTTTTAGAGTACATACTGTTACCCGACCGCC
This sequence comes from Kryphioiulus occultus, assembly GCA_034687865.1. Taxonomy (NCBI): domain Eukaryota; kingdom Metazoa; phylum Arthropoda; class Diplopoda; order Julida; family Julidae; genus Kryphioiulus; species Kryphioiulus occultus. Next base: position 37,894 of record JAQGAF010000802.1, on the reverse strand, counting down.
GGCTACCTTGCAACTTTACTGACCCGTTAGGCGGTTTAGCAACACAATGAAAATACTCAGAGCCATATATCCCTCTCCTCTGAGGCGTCTTGGGTCTCAATTGCTCTGAAAGTTCCGGGTCTTTGAATCTATCCCTCCTTTAATTATCCAATCAACATCCAAATGCTATAGCACAGTGATTTATTCAAGATTACAATATCAACGTATACAATCTTGGTACTCTTGGACTATTTCCCTAACTATCTAACCTCTCTTCTCGACATAAACCCAACTCCGATCGAAAATTGGTCTTACCTTGCTGGTTTGAAGTTTCCCCATATTTCCCATAAGGAGTCTGTCCCGCAATCGGCTGGCAAACCCCTCGTCTGGTAATTCTCTCTCTCTCTCAGATCGACCTCTCAAGTCTCTCGGATCATCAGCATCTGACACCCTTCTCCTCAAGTTAGTTTGCTTTTGTTACTTCAGGTTCTCCCCATTCCCGTCTCCCTACGGATATTGGACCCCGGGGGTTTTTCTAGCTTTCCTGTTATTCATCGTTTTCCGTCGTTATTCATTATTCCCGCTTGGCACTCTCTTTCCCTTATTTTCATAACTCGCTTGAGTTTTGTAAGATTTTCCACTTAATTAGCTCGACTGCAATTATCGTGATATTAATCCCCGGTCGGTTGAGCTCAGGGTTTCTCTAATCTTTTAATCTTCCATTGTTCGTTTCGGGGTTTTTTCATATCTTTCAATCTCCTATTGTTCATTTTGGGGTGCCGCTTATCTTTTAGATCATCCATTGTTTCTTTCGTAGTAATAGGGGGGCGATTTTCCGTTGTCCCCCTTTTGCCTCCTTTTCTGAGTCATTTTCCGTTGGCCTCTGGTATTTATTCTGGTTGGGCTGGCATCCGTCCATCTTGACGAATGACCTCTCCTTTCCCCCACGTGGTTTCACATCACTTTTCTCTCATTCTTACAAGTCCCATTTCTGGTTTGTATTTCGATCTTCATCCATGGCACTGTTTGTTGTGGCCGTTGACTCTGATAACGGAAATATGTTCGCTCACCATGTGGCTCATCCACACGTGATTCTGCAAATTCTCCCTGGCCCGGATGGTCCGCGCTTCACCCTGGAGTATCTTTCACAGGTGCTTCATGTGATGTGGGCCGTGTCCGGCCAGGACACCTCCTCTGAAGCCATGATCGCTTTCTTCCTCGACATCAAGGAGACTCTCGGCGCCCCGGGGTGGGTAATGAGGGTTCCTAACCCCTAACTCTCCCTTCCCCTCTGGCCTGACTTCTCCTGACAACCCTGGACCGGCCCCGGATACTCCCACTTAAGGTAAGTGCCCTCCGGCTCCTCACAACTGTACTTAGAAATACTTTAAACAATTACATGTACATGCACCTACCAATTTTGGTTAGGTTATTCTGATGTATTCTAGTCGATAAGCCACAGTCGCATATGGTTTTAAGCTTATTACAAATTTTCTATTAACTTCATGACTGTCTGTCGTCGACCTTTTCCAACTTATTTTTAACCGACTTCCAGACGCCCTACAGTGCTGAAATTTGGTACACAGCTTCATCTCGTGGAACATTTGATTGTGTTAAAAGTTTTCGGATCAATATCGCTTCCTTCCCGAGTAATCAATAACGTTAAACGCAGATAAAACATTCGATACCGCGGGGTGGCCCCGATCTCAAAACATATACGTGCGTCTAGTAATTTCTGTACGTCATAGGACAAGAATGCAATACGTTATAGCAACTGAATGCATTGAAAATGTTATTTAGACATGTATTTACATGTAGGCTATGATGAATCATATTAGGGTAGTTTAGGTGCAGGGGCTATACTAAAGTCATTGATTGGCAGCATTACTGACATACACATAATGCGTTCAAAAGAGCAGTCTTCGAATCACCTCTGAAGTTACTATATACAACGTGATTTCAACCACCAACGAGTATTCAGGTGTAAAAATGAAAACTAAAAAATAAAACATCGCAGAATTTCATTTGATATTTGTGCTGTTTATTACCACAACAGGTAGGATAATTGTCTGGATATGCCCTTCTAATCAAACGGAAGTATAAACTGTACACCGTAGTGTTTCTGCATTCAAATTCCAGAACTACTGTACATGTATAGTACGTATAATTGCTGGATAAATTTGCAGCACATTAGCAATACATTTTGATAGGATTATTCACGTATGATTCATGAATGATGAATGATTACTATAAAATCTTAGTACATGAATATGTTGTCCACCTCCTTCATATTGACCAGTTTGAAACAGTCCCTTGGATGGTCAAGTTACAGAGGTTCTACTGTAGTTCGAAAGTAGACTTCTGCGGCAGCGTCAGGGACTTGAGGCAGTTTCTCACCGGGTTTCAGAGGTGGGTTGCGACAAGATTTAGATTCGAGAGCGTAAGATGCTTACCGGTATTTCGAGAAAGTCACTCGTCCGAAGCGAATGGATGCGAAGAACGAAAAGAAAAAAAAGGATTTGGGGGGAACACGAAGAAAAAATAGAAAATGACGGAAGTTGAAGTATGTAAGAAAAAAGGTTGACGCGTCGAATGAAGTGAAAATAAAAAGGTAAAAAAGGCGATAAGAAAGACGAGGATGATATGGCATCGGTCGTGGCAATAAAAGCGAGGATCGTATATTAGAAGCGAACGAGGCCCATTTGGAGCTGGAGCGCCTGACCCCGCACCTTACGTTCGGTGACAATTTATGGGGCCCTAAAAGAAAAGATGACAACGTTGCCACTTGTACGAACAGTGAATTACAATCCAGTTTCACGCTCAAGGCACTAACCCAACGAAATGGGTCTAATGTGAAATTTCAACCTTCTTTTTCCCACCTCCCCAATAACACAGCCATCAGCAATGCCAGCCACCCAGTAGTTAGTGCGGTTAATGATGAATCATGACCTCTGGAAAATTGACTGAAACTTATCTAAATGATAAACTAATGAAAGTGAAAATTCAATATAATTTTATGTTCTAAAGGTGTTTTAAATTGCTGCAACTTTTACACACGGGGTGGGTGTACTACGGTATAATCCCTGCTACTGCCATGCTCGAGTGAAAGTGAGAAAGTTGGCTTCTCCTAATGGCTCGGAGGCTGGCATGGATTGCCTGCGATTTGGGGCAGGTAAAATAAAGAAATTGCACTTTTAGGTTAAAGTAGTTTAGGTTAGAATGAACACAAAAACACAAGAAATACAAAAAAATGAAATGAAGGAACAAAGAATATAAATTTCGACAACTAAGACAAGTGTCATTCTTGTCTACTAGACAAGTTGGATTGATATACACTTGAGAATTTGGAGCATGGAATACTCGCAGTGTCTCCGAATTTGTTATACACGCTCTACATTACGATCTGCGTCCATGACATTCTGTTTCTGGGATTCACAAAAATCCCCAACTCACGTTACTGGAAAAAACCGCACGAATCGGGGTATTCCTGTACAACCTTCAATTATTTTGTCGTCTGTCCAGTAAGGCGTTTTCAAATTAGTCTTTCGTTTCGACCCAGTTGTCTCCCAGTTACAGCAATAACCATGATGACCGTAAGGACCCAACTAATGCTCCAGGCCCTGTATGACTGCTATCTAAACGAGGTCAACAGCACTTAAGAAAACCTTAGCCCAGCCTTTAAAAAATCCCCAGAATCAATAGGAGTCCATTATTCAAGCCATTTCCAATTACATTTGGACGACAACGAATCAATCTTGCTGGCCCAGCAGATAAAGACCGAAAAGAGCCAAGAAACAATGGACCAAACACGAGTTTCGGAGAACGTCAGGTGGAGCGGAACTCGCGAATGCGCTATAAATTAAAAGCGTCGTAGGACGGGGGTGTGACGTCATTAGGGAACGTCATTTCCAATGGCTTCTACATTTCAGATCAACCTGCCCTTGGGAATTGGGATATGACACACAATAGCTTCCTGTCATTCACACGAGCCATTAGGAACACTGGAGACGAGACATCATTATCATACATGAAAAACGACGGGCTGTACCTCGGAATATGCCCTGCGCTATTACAGACACTATGGGAAAGTGGGCTTCCCTTATCAGCTCGTGATTGTGGTAGCAGTGTCCATACCTAACAAACGTTTCCTAGAAATAGATTTCCTCTAAATGTTTTCACATCTCAAGCAAGGAAACATGTTTCAGGGCAGATACTGGAGGAAAATGTCTCCAATATTTCTTCAAACATGTTTTCTTGCTAGAAATGTAGAATTATTTTTATGAATTCTGTTTCTGCAAACCAATTTTCACATTTCAGAACATACATGGAGGAAAAAGGTTTCAAATGTTTCTTCAAACATGTTTGCTTGCTAGAAATGTGGAATCATTTTGAGCAAATTGTTTCCAGACACCATGTTTCTAAGAAGCGTTTCCTTGGTGTGAACAATGATGGTAGGCAAAATATAGAAATTACATTTTTAGGTTTGTTTAGGTAAAGTTAAGTTCGGATAAACACAAAAAAACACAGAACAACAAAACAACAACAACAAAAAGAAAAGAAGCTAAATTGCGACAGCCAGGACAGCTGTCATTATTATCTACTAGACAAGCAGGGTTGAAATATACTGTACCTGTTTTGAGCACATTTGGAGAAGGACACATTGCGTAGTGTGTCTAAAAATATCTAATTACGTATCTGTCTGACCGTTTCAATTTGTTTTCCACTACATATTTCAATTTCGTGTTTGGGTAGCAATAAAGCAAGGTAAGTCGGAAAACAATGTATGATTACGTCAACGTTTCCAAGCGAGGGCGATTCATAAATTTATGAAAACGACAGCGAAAAGCAATACCAAGTTTTTTCGGATTTATGATATCTGCAAACTCACATCACGAGGTTATTAGCGTCGCTTTTTCATCTTGTCAGTCCTTGCGCTTTTTTTCGAAGGACCCACTGTTTAGAATTTTCCAATTTGTCTCTCCTAAATGGGAATTGATCGTTTTACTTTGCCATCCCCGCGGAGTATTGGGGGCGTAACGCTCCCTCCACCATATTTCCACGCTATTTAAAGGCTTGAAAAATGCGACAAGAGTAGCTAGCATTTGTCGATTGTGGTGGAGCTACTCGAAATTGCACTCCAATAAACAGATCAATTTTACCGTTACGTTTTTTCGACTTGTCTGGCGGATGGGTCATATCACGATACCGCACATCTTTAATATATTAGAACTTCACTCGTCTAGTAGAGTTGAACGACACCTGTGCTAGCTGTCGGGTTTATCCTTTTTATTTATTTGTTTTAACCCAACCCAACCTATTCTGAAAATGCAATGTCTGTTTTAGCTGCCCTGACTGTCAGGCAATCACTGCTAGCCTACGAGCCATTAGGTGAAGCTCAAAAGCTGTGTAAAACAAGGGAAAATTAAACGGATGAAGTCTACAGTAACAGCTGGCAAAGATGTCATTGAACTCTACTTGACGAGTAGATCTCAAATTTACTGGGTGTTCATGAAGTCCTACCCACATTACAAAAATTTGCATAAAAAACTGATCGAGTTACAAGGTCCAAATTTTTTTAAAAAAAAGTATAACTTAATAGAAAATGGCGTACATATAAAGAAAAGCGCTAAATGTTGCTTCTGGTACAGTTTATCATGATGCCAAATGACCAATCATGGCTAAGTCCAATTTCATAAGTAAATTGAATTCAAGAGATTTCCACACTAGAACATCATCCCAGGTTGTTTCGCAGCCATATACTCTCCAGAAATTGCACTTCGGTCACATGACACTTCAACTCCCATTTTGTAACATAATTTATCATGCACTTTGTTACCCCAGACTTGGAAAACTTGGAATTGTCAGAGAAATTTGAAAGCCATTGAATAGTCAGGGAAATTTGAAGGACGTGGCATAATCAGTGACATTTGAAAGACGTTGCATAGTCAGGAAAATTGTAAAGACGCTGCATAGTCATGGAAATTGGAAAGACGTTGTATGGTCAGGGAAATTGGAAAGACGCTGCATAGTTAGGGAAATTGAAAAGACGTTGCAAAGTCAGGGAAATTGGAAACACGAGGGCAGTTCAAAACTTAAAGTTATTTATTTATTTAAAAAAGAACGATTTTTTATGTGACACAATTGAAATATACACTTTGTAGAGTATGTAAGACTATTGTTTTCCACATAATCTCCACAGTTATTGATGCATTTGTTCCATCGCCTCACAAGTTTCTGCATACCATCATTGTAAAATGTGTTCGGTAATGTTCACACACAATGCGAACACAACCTGTATCGCGATAGGACAAATGCGTCAATAACTTGCGAATCATGTGGAAAAATAGAATATTAAATGCTCTACAAAGTGAATATTTCAATTTTGTCACATAATGAGTCGTTCATTTTTAAAGAAATAAATTGCCTTACTTTTTGAACTGCCCTCGTACTTAGAACAGGCAGAGAAGATTAGAAAGGCGTTGCATTGTCAGGGAAATTGGAAAGACATTGCATAGTCAGAGAATTTTTCCCAGATGTCTGCTAGCACTCCTTGTAAGCCAAATACATGCACATTTTCATGAAATGAACTTTAACTAGGATTTTTATTTGAAATTTATTCACGTACCTGTAACTAGCAGTTTTTAAGATACATTTTTGTAATGAGGGTATGGCTTTAAATTCACGAGAACTTTGCATCAAGGACTACTAAATTACATTCAAAACCTGGAAGTTTGTTTCGAAATTTCTGCCAAACTCACCCGGTACCTTCGATCAGCGCCAACAAACCGCAAACGGGGTAAATGGGTTGAAACGAGGACGGGGAAATTCCCTGGATCGCGATTAAAATGGCGCGGAAATTAAACGGGCTCTAAGGGAAAGACATGTGGGAGGAGGTAAATCTGCATGAAATGGACGCATTGATTTCAATTACAATAATTGGAAGGAAAACAGACGATGCGTTTAAGACGTAACGGAAGCCATGCTGCCAGTGCATCGTTACGTGAGACGATGCAACCGGTTTCCATATCAATCGTGCGATCGATATAATTAGCCCAAAGTAGACAGTTTATCAGTTCCGATGAAATCGTCATCCGAACCGTGCAAAACCTGGGAAGACAAAAAGACTTTGCGAGGAAGAAAAGAAGGGAAAAAACTGGAGGGATGTGTGGAGGAGATGGATGGCATTGCGAGAAAGAACGTATTGCCATTAAGGGCAAAAACAACAACGACGACGACAATCGGAAGAGTCATTAATTCAACTAACCAATTCCTAAGTCCTCTCTAATTAAGACGAGAGAGAGAGGCACGATGAAAAAACAAGGCGCCACCGAATAGCGAAGGGGCCTCCGGGACAATCCTCGAGAAACAAATTAAAAAGACGAGAAAGCCACGTAAAAACGAGCTCAGCCAAAAAATAACAATTAACGGGGTCGGTCGCCTATCCAAACGTATCCTGCATTTGATTAAAAAAGTGTGAAGAGATTTATACGCTTCACAAATTCAAAAGGAAAGTTAGAAACACGGAGAATTTGTTCAGTGGTGTGAAGAACAAAATCCCATTTAGGTATAGCGCACTTGGTTCTCGTACCTGGAAAATTTGAAATTGGCAGGGAAATTGGAAATGCGTTGCATAGTCAGATTAACTGGAAAGACATTGCATAGTCAGGAAAATTTATCCATTGAATAATCAGGGAAATTGGACAGCTATTGCATAGTCAGTAGTCAGTGAAACTGGAAAAATACTGAATAGTTAAAAAAATAAGAAAGACATTGCAAAGTCAGGGACAGTCACGACACAATCCCATTTATGTACACATGAAATACCTGAAAAATTTGGAATTGTCAGGGAAATTGGAAATGCGTTGCATAGTCAGATTAATTGGAAAGACATTTCATAGTTAGGGAAATTATATAGAAATTGCATAATTATGTAAATTAGGACATTACATAGTATTGCATAGTTAGTGAAATTGAAAATGTATTGCATAGTCAGGGAAATTGGAAACACATGGAATAGTCAGGGAAATTGGAAAGACATTGAATAGTCAGGGACATGTGACCGCCATTCAATAGTCAGAAAAATAAGAAAGACATTGAATAATCGGGGAAAGTCACGACAAAGTGATTCTTTTTAAACGCCAGGGAAATTAAACATTTGTATTACATTTGCTTTCATATTGTCAGTCCTTTGTCTATCGCGGACCATACACGTCAATAATTCATGTACTGTTAATTTCAAAATAAACTGTATACGGATCGTATTTGGAGCAAAGTACCGCTGAATTGATGTTCCATGCAGATTACTGGCAATTATTCGAGTTTTTGAAATATTGAAATATTGACAGTAAAATGACAGGGAAATTTGGTTTCAAAATGGTAAAAATCAGGAAATTTGCCAATGTCATTCCTGTAGGAATCCTAGACAAAAGAAGTCGCTATAAAAATATATTCGAACACTTTCGTGAAATAGATATTTATAAGAACAACCTATAGGCATCATAGTGGATAAAATATCACAGTAACATTGGAATAATAATGCTTGTGCTAGGCAAGCAACGCTATCTATTGGCAGAAATTTAAAAATGCAAACTGGGGATAAGAGACCCTAATATCAGAACGACAATTTATGCTTTCACTTCTGCCCATAGACGGCAAGGCATCGATGCGTTACCTTGATGCACAGTATTGAAAATATGTGCACTTCATCTTTATAGCACGAACATGAACATCTCATATACAACAATTTCTAACATGTCAACTTTTGTCTCAAAATGATGCGTTGACGTTAGTCTAACTGAAGGTCGAAGACAAGCTGAATAAAAATCATAATAAACTGATCAATCTTCCGCTGCCATGCGACTTCGCTCTTATTTAGTGGAACTTTAGCAATAATTGACCATCATTAGGTGCGATCTAAAAGTCAGCACATTCATCAACGTAACAAAAGCATCTTACGAACTACATGTTCATGTAAGTACACCGCAGGAGAAATGGAAATAGAGGGCGTTAACCAGCGACGCCACTTCCGCTGGCTTATCAATGCCCTTTCCCCACCTTCTTCCATGGGGTGTTCAGAAGCCTTCGTCGTTATCTTAATGGCGTACCTGAGATCACTCGTTTCAACGTAGGGCCCAGACAGAAGGCATAAATAGTGCATGAGATAAGAAACGATCATTACTCTCGCAAGGAGCTCCGGATGTTCCTAAACTCATCACGTGACCTCTGGGAATCAATAGCAGCCCAATCAAGTAATCATGACGAGGCAACCCAGTTGGCTGGTCGTATTTCTAGGCCATGACTTTTGAAAATGAATTCCCTGACATTCCAGATTTTTCCCATGATCTTAATGAATTTTGGATGACCGAGAAAACAATGCTTTTCATTGCTACACTCTGTATTCAAATATGGGCATAGTGACAAAAACATTCAACCATGTTAAAAATATTTTGGAGATTACATTCGGCAAATATTGTGGCAATACGTCAAAACTAGAATTAAAAACAATACTCACACTCATATATTTTAACAATAGTAAAAATTATACAATTTTCCTAACGGATTGATATACATGTACATGTACATTACATAAAAACATTCAACTATGTTAAAAGTATTTTGAATATTTCATTCCGCCAATATTGTTGCAAATGGCACCCTTATTTTCATGGCAATTAGTCAAAACTAAAATTAAAAACAAATTGTGTTCATACCCATATATTGCAACAATAATAAAAATTATACAATTTTTCTAACGGATTGATGTACATGTACATGTACATTACATAAAAACATTCAACCATGTTAAAAGTAATTTGAAGATTTCATTCCGCCAATATTGTTGCAAATGCCACCCTTATTTTCATGGCAATTAGTCCAAACTAAAATTAAAAACAAATTGTGTTCATACCCATATATTGCAACAATAGTAAAAATTATACAATTTGCCAAATGGATTGCTATACATGTAACTAGGTTTACGGGACATTTCTTGAATAGAAGTGATATACAGAGGACTCCCTGTTATTTCATGCTAAAATTTATACTAACCACACATGCCAGCTCTGCTGCGCCACCACGCAAAAGCGATAAACAAAACCGCACTATACGGGGGATTCTTACACGTAACTTGATAATAAGGCGTCATTCGATAAAACGTAAAACTGACGTTCACACCACGTTAAAAAATGGCTGTACCAGGCTTATGTACATTTCGAAACGGGATAAGGGGTAGCGCATTACTAAACTTCCGTACGTTTCGAGTGTATTTTTCTGTGTCCCAACGTGGTTTCGAATGCAGTTTATCACACACACGTACGTTTCGAAATCGGGGCGTATCGAATACATTTTTTGCATGTTTTAAGCTGTTCAAAATCCGGATTTTGATCATATACTGTTAACGCAAACAAAAATTTCGCGAAGTTAACCTGTGTGCCAAATTTCAGCACGCTAGTACCGCTGTAAGTTGTTTAAAAATGACTTCGTAAAGGTCTGTTACAGACAAAGCCAAAACACACCAAGTTAGTAGAAAAGTTTGTACACCTTGTAACAAAGGGTGCAACTCAACTTCCATTTCTTATACCTGGCACCAATCTAAAATCATCCAAAACCGATGTTTGAAACAGTCAGAAACTTAACATAATAAAGGCACTATTCGTCGGTTAGTAAACCGGGGTTGATACTCCGAACTATGCTTCCACGCACAACGCTCCTGCTAGCGGTGTTTGCCCGTCTCCAATCTGCTCGTCTAATGACAAATCCCTATTACGTTGTAAATTTGGCTGGTGGAAGCCTGCGCATAACTGAAGCTCATTTCCTCCTTTATTTCCTGATCCTCTTTTTATTTCCCAGAGTCCAAACACGCAGGCTCCCCGGCTCCACTGCCTCTTCCTTTCCCCCCACCCAGTCATCGCGTCATCCGCTAAGCCTAATTTAAACGCCAATCCCCCTCAGACGCAAATTTCGCTTGTTTATGGCGGGAAACTCGCAAAATTGCCGATGTTTCATTAGGGAGAAGGTGGAGGGGAGGAGAGGAGAGTGGGGATGAGAAGGATGGAGTTAAAGCCAGATTATCGAAGCGACGAAAAGAAGAAATCAGAGGTGGTGATTTGTGGCTGGGGTTGGGCCAGGGGGAGGGGGAAGACGAAACGCTGGCCATTTCGCCAATTCGCAATTAAAAATCAATGGTCTCCTAATCAAGATGAAGTGCGTGGGTGGGGTGTTCCTTGGCGCCAAAATGGCCGGGGGCCATCCGCAAGTAGCGTCTTCGAAAACTGAGTAAAATTGAGCAAGGTTGATATTCCCAATGTCCTGTACTATAGCTTGCGAATTTGGTATTTCAAATTCCATGACTTCAAAACTTTTTCCATGCCTATTACATTGTAGAATATGGGGACGTTCAAGCTATATGTCATGACCACATAGCGAATTTCAGAAACATTATCTACCACTGTGGCGATTTGATTATTGGCCAAAAAACAAGCCGCAGGCTAAATTGTTTGATGAAATACATGTAGGTGACAAATAAAGAATTTAAACCCAAATTTGTATTTTGTGAATCAATCAAAAGACAAATTCCATTACCTCGTTGTAAATTTGATGACTTTTGCATGACCTGAATCTCATTTCATGGCTTTTCCATGACTTCCATGACCGGTAGACAAACTTTCAAGAAGTTGGAGGGGTAGGGTTTTATCCTTATTATATGACGTAAGTTTAACAGCTCTTACGCAGTGAAACCTTTATATAGCGACCATAGTTTGACTGCTCCAAAGAACAATTAAACCTTCCTGAAACGACTACACACGCAGGGTTCCCACGTTTTTTGAGAACGAAATTCCCTGACTTGCCAGGTTTTTCCAGGCTATTTTTAAATTTTTCCAAGACCATGAAAAATCAACATGTTATTAATATAATTTATTTTTACTTTTCAAAGATATTTATTTCTAGTAAAACGATAAAAAAATTGAACGTGAACATTTGAAAACATTTGTAGCTTCAATAAAAAACTTAGTTGGAAGAGTAGGCTAACTTTTCAAATCATGGCATATTTTTATCAGTATAATTTTGATGATAAAGATTCCGGGTCAAATTTTACATCTTCCCTAACTTTCCAGGCCTTTTCCCTGACTTTCTAAAATTCCCTGACTTTCCAGATTTTTCCAGGTTGTGGGAACCCTCTCACGAAAGGGGTTATGATGGATTACATCCCCTACCACATAATATTAACTTACTGGCAGTAATGTATTTCGACATTGTAGAGTTGAGTAACAGCAGCTGCGTACTGATAATTGTAAAGTCGAGCAACGATACATTAATTCACACACTGCAAGATTTTTGCGGAGTAATAGACAGTGGGTGTAAAAACTAATGGAAATCTTAGCAGTCTGGGCAACAAAATTTCTTATAGATTTGAGAGTTGGAAGAGCAAATTCACCATTGTCCCTGGTTAGCAAAATCTCCAGATTTGCACTGTATCGAACGTTAGAGTGAGGTAAACATTTCATCATGAACTCGAAGATATTTTCTAGGTATTAAATTCCATTAGAGAAAGTCCAAAATCTTTACTTGTCAATTCCAAGTCGCCAAGTACATGTAGATTAATACAAAAACACGTGCCTTGAGCGAGTGTTTCCTTTTTGTCCAACTATACTATGTACTGGAATAGGACGTTCAAGAGGGGGAGGGGATGCCGCGAACCAATATATCCATCCATTCTTGGAAAAAATTTTTTTTTCAACATCAATACATCTTCTAAATATCCCAATTTCCCTCGGAGTCAGGTGGCTACATTTGTTACGCAGCAAGTTAAGCCTCCTCGCCTATCTTCTTGGCCCGTCCAGCCCAGACACCCATATCGCTTATATACGAGCACGTTTGCTTTTAACATCTTTATCCTCCTCCTTGGCTCGTAAATTCCGCTTTCTAATAACGCTTTTCAACGTTTTCTACTCACAAGCAGTCTTAACAATAATGCGAGACGCTAAGCTTTTTCCCTCGTTCATTATTTATCAAGTGCTGAAGCGAGCTCGCCTAACGCCGCTTCCGCACTAATTTCCATTTAATTTTTAACCGCGATTAACAGGCCCTTGTTCAAAAGCGAAACTCGCGAAAGTCAAGCTGTACAGGGTGTCCTCAGAGCGCCGCGCGCCATCTAGCGACCAATGCCGGATACTGAACCCCCACCTGAAGTAATTTGAAAAGAGTAAAAGCATCTATCTATCTATCTATCTATTGTTTCGCCTTTAGGGGACCTTTAAATATAATGTTCTTATCTTGGTGAGGTGGGGGAGTAGCCAAATGATGCGTCACTGTGTGGTTTTTATAAAATACTGTGTTAAAATCCATCATTTGTTATCTAGTTTTGCAACAAAAATTCCCTAGGGCGCTTTTTTTCATCGAAAAATGTGCTTTTAGTTATCCCTTCGTTGCTACCCTTTTTATTTTAAAAAAAGTTTATTTTTGGTTAAGCTTCCATAACGGTTTTGCCTGCGGCCAGTCCTTTACTTACCACATACATGTACATGTACATGCAGCTTTGCTAGAAATGCGGGACAAAAATGCATCATTTTGGAAATGATTTTTTGAATTTCGGTTAACTCGAAATTATGGATACCTAGGCATTATGCCCTGCTCCAAGTGTGTACAAAATATGCATATTTCAACCCTTCTTGCGTATCTTCTATATCTTACGAAATAAGACGGTAATTAATATTTTTGAAAAACGTTGAAGACAGCGTGAGAAAATGGCAGCTACAGTGTCTATGCTGATCTAGCCTAACTGAAAAACGCAATTGCCATAAATACTGTAGCTAACACGTTCTCACATTGTCTATAGAGGAGCAGGGCAGCAACTTGGCAAAACGCATAGGATGACGTAATACTTCAACGTTTATCAACAATATTAATTTCCTAAGATATGGATGAGTGAGCAAGTGAACATAGCCTGCATAGCTGCCCCTTAGAGGTAGGCAATCACTGATTGCATTAACGGTTAGGAGAAGCCCACTTTCCCATAGTGTCTATGGCGAAACAGGGCATAATGTACAGTGATCCGATATTTTTGGTCAATGGTTATCACCATTTAAGGTGATGACAACTTTTTCAAAACATTAATTTCATTCTTATTTCGTTTGAAATTGATGAGCAGGCTATCTAACATACACACTGTATAGCATGCAAAGCTGCCCCCAAAAAGTAGGCAATCAATGATTGCATTCTGCATTTCTGCAAATGACAAGATTGTGACGACCCCTTCCACCACCAGTTGACAACGTATGAGGTGCGTTTTTCAAAAAACAATCATTTTCGAGTCCATTTCCCAAATGGAGAATCCAGCAGCCATTACTTCAGGGTCTAGAGCTTTTGCAGTGGGATCGTCGTTTAAGCCTCTGAAACACGAAATGGGAGTCGGCTGTCTCAGCCGTACAAAATTACGAAAGTAGACGTGCCTTCGCATATTTTATGTTATTACGAGATCATAATGCGTTTTCCGCTTCAAAACTCGTTTTTTTCTCCCCACCCCCGTCTTCTTCTTCCCATTCTGCTCTCACTTTCCCGGCAACAATACTAACACCTTAATCTTCCTTTGCGTGGAATATAATTTATTTTATGAAGAGATGAGGGGGGATATCGTGCGGCATACGCCAGGGATTTAAGCGCTCTCTCCTTTCGTGAGTTAGGAACGGACCAAATCCCAACCGTCTAACCCCACGGCGCGCCCGAGCTACTTATTAACGTGACGTCAGATGCTATGCGAAGTTAAAGAGTCGTAGCAGTCTGAAGGTGGTCCAAGACTTTGGTTGGAGCCTAGTTTCAAAATTACATCCTGAGCAAGCCAATTGAAAGTGATAGTCCGTTGGTGCGAAGTTTCACCACAAGGTGGCAGCTCCTTTCCTTCCTGTGCATTGAAATAAAAAGACCATTCCATATCCTGGACACTGGACAGTGATTAGAACGATGGGGCTATATCTTAGAAATTGTAATGGAAAGATCGTTTCATATCCCATAGAGAATAACAGAAAGATTGATCCATGTCCTGAACAGGGTAACTCGCTCCATCCTGGACAATGTAATAGAAATATCGTTCCATACTCTGTACATGGTAATTGAAAATCTTTCGATATCCGGGACAGTATATTAGATTGTTACGTCCTGGACAGTGTAATAGAAGGACCGTTCCATACTCTGGACATGGTAATAGAAAATCGTTCCAGATACTGGACGGTATATTAGAGCGTTACATCCTGGACAGTGTAAAAGAAGGATTATGCCAGATTCCGGCCACATCCAGGTAATGTAAACATCGTTCCATGTGCTAGACAGGGTAATAGAAAGAATGCTCCATCATGAACAGTGTACTAGACATATTCAAACCAGACCCTGACCAGTGTAATAGAATGTTTGTTCCAATTCCTGAACAGGATAATATAGAGTTTGTTCCATATCCTGGACAGGGTAATAGAAATAATGTATGTTTCATATTATACAAAGAATAACAGAAAGATTGATCCATATCCTGAACAGGTTAATTCTTTCGATCCAGGACAGGGTAATAGAAAGTTTGTTCCATATCCTGAACAGGGTAATAGAAAGTTTATTCTACATGTATATTCTGAACAGGGTAACAGAAAGATGTTCCATTTCCTGGACTGTGTGATAGAAAGACCGTTCCATAACCGTGCCGGCCTAGAACGTTTCATAACCTGGACGGAATAGATCGTTCCATAACCTGAACAGTAACGAAAATATCATTTCGTAATTAGGACAATGTAATAGATACAGTAGTTCTATAACCTAGACAGGGTAATAGATGCAGTAGTTCTATAACCTAGACAGGGTAATAGATGCTGTAGTTCTATAATCTGGGCAAGGTAATAGAAAGGGTTCCATGTCCTGGTTGGTGAAATAGAAATATCGTTCCAATCTGGGCAGTGTAAAGGTAAGATTCTACCACAGCCTGGATAGTACAATGAAACGACCGTTACATATTTTCTGACCAGTTCTAAAGAAATCGTAAGTTATATTTTTATTGTATGCTCAGGACGCAATTCTGGAAATCTAACATTGAAAGTAAAGGCTGATTTAAAATCAGGTGGCTTTGTATATGAGCACGGATACCATGGCAAAATCCATGCTGGTTACACATGGTCTGAGAACGAAATTTGGCTTCCAACTTTGAATCATCCAAACACCCTACAAAGGTACTTGTACCTGTAAGTAGGCCCATTATTCAGAGAATCAGCTAATTCTCCCAGCTTCTGGGCAAATGACTAAATCCACTTCCAAACTTGAATAAACAATACAATGACAATAGATTTAACCTTTCAAGGTACAGTACTAGGTCCATGAAGCTCTCCATTCCACCGTCAACCACCCATGCGTTGAACGGCAATTTAATTGCAATTTTTGGGATGAAATTTACCGAAATGTCATCATTTAGAGAAAAGAGAAAACGGAAGAACATAAATAGGCAAACGCGCCAAGAATGCAGTCGCCATTCACCGAAGAAAGAGAAAAAGAATGCAACCGAAAATTGGAAAAATAGTCCCTTTTGTACTGCGTGGTATACGCAAGATGATAAAGCGCAGTATTTGGGGCGCCAATCCAAAACGTCTCGTTTGCATAAGCGAAAAGCAAAGGTCAACAGCATCCTAGGGATCAAGTGGTCACGGCGTTATCGAAAACGAAAACGGTGCAAACCCTGACTCGCATAAGTACAGTAGATGAGAATTCTGTTCTGTTTATACAGGGTGTCCAGCAATCGCTGCATATTGCAGATATTTTGTGCCATCTTGGGGCATTCGAGCCCCAAATTTGGGCATTTTTCAGAAGCATTTCGGGAAGTAGGAATGCGTGAACACGTTCAGATAACCACGAAGCAACTGCTTCCGTATAATCCCTGTTCCAGCATAGACTCAACGAGAAAATGGGCTTCTCCTAACAGCTCCTAAGCTTGCAGTGATTGCCTGGCGGTTAGGGGCGGCTAAATCAGAAATTTCATTGTTTGGTTAGGTTAAACAAAAAAAACAAATAAATAAATACAAGAAACAACAAAATTTGGATAAATTCTGTACATTTGAAATATAAATATTGTGTGCACATTTGGAGCAGGGACTTTATCCGAAAACTGGTTGAAATTAATAAATTGTAGTAGTGTTGAAGAGAAAATAAATTTGAATATTTTTAAAAACAATCAAATATGGAATTTAAAGGGGATTAAGTTAAGGAATAACGATTAAAATATCTTATTTGCATTTGCAGTAAGCAAAAATGTTTAAATGACCCAGCATTTTTTAGTAATTTAATAAATTAAAACGAAACGTTTTCCATATTGCAACATTCACTCATTTCTCGTCATCGAAAATGTTGTTTTAATAAACAACTGCCATGCCGCCAGCGAAAAAAAGAACAATGAGTAAACAACAACTTATGTTTATTTTTTTAATGAACTTGAAACGATAAAATGAGATTGGTACGAACTGTTTTTGCTGAATATTTTAGCAAATGTCATCATTTACATAAGCCAGGAGCATTTTGCTGCTTGTTACCTCTGATTGCTCAGGAGCATCTTAAGAGACGATGTGAGCAAACCCTTGCTTATTCGGCTGAAGTATCTCAAGTAGATTTCCGAATTTTCGGAATAACATTTTCCCATACCAACGGTTGCGCCCTCTAGCGTCGTTACTTTCCCCAAAACGTATCCCACCACCTTCACCCCTCCCCAGGGTCCCCTCCATGCACTCCTTTGTGCCCTAGACAAAACGATTTTCGTAAATTTTATCTTCGGGAGAGCACAAAAACACCAACAAACAGAAGGCTCAGCTTTCACAAAAGTGTATTAAGCCCGGGCTTTTGTTATTATTTCGAGCAATATGTTCGGAGACTGATAGCGAACGAATGAAAGAAATGCAGGAAGGCTGCTGGAAGGAGCGCCGCAGACCGTAAATTACATTTACAACTACGACGTTTTTTATTTCTTTTTTTCTCATCCTTTCTTACTTGGAAAAGCATGAGCTGTATTGACCGGCACCGAAATTTTGCATTTTGCACTTTTTTGGGATAAACGTCCAAGACCGTCGATTATCCGGGGGCGGAATAACCGGAAATCCCATGTAATAGCAAAATCATGGTCAATAAAATGCAAAATTCTTTGCTATAAATGTTGTTCAGGGCGAAGGAAAAGTTAACTGAAAATGTCATACAGGGTGAGGGAAAGTTATCTGCCTAGTCATACAGGGTGAGGGAAAGTTATCAGAAAATGTTATACAGGTCGAGTGAAAAGTCTATAACTAGAGTAACTGGTTGACGATTGAATAAAAAGGGAAAGATGAGAATTCTCCATATCATGATATTTAACGTTATCTTCATAATTAATCAAGTTCTACCTCCATAACCGTGTAATAAGTACATGTAGTTCCAAGTTGCAAATGAGGACGAGATTAGTCAAAAAACGCTTAATTTAAGATTAGGGAATCTTTATGTAAATCTATTCCAAATTTCTAGTACAGCCATTTAGTGCCAGTGCTTCTCAGTATAGCAATGAAGCCGCTCAACCACCCTGGGGGACCAATTCTTAGAATATTACGTGTATATGTATGAGTCATTCCAGGCTTCCCCCATAGACAAAATTTACAACTTCTCTGGATTTTCCAGGTTCTTAAACAAATTTCCCGGATCACCCTGACCGCTAAAAAATTTGAAATATGGTATATGCCAAGGAATACAGTATACAATATAAACCAGAGTTTACATTGTAAACAGAAGAAATTTTAATAATTAAACCACACTTTTTTTAATTTGAGAATTCCATTCATTAATTTCTTCCAAGGAATTGCTTGTTATCATCGCTTAATTTTTAAGCTAGTTACTGTACCTGTAAAATGTGCCACTTGTTAAATTTCCCTGACGTTTTCAAAGTAGATCCATTTCCCTGACAATTCCAGGGTTTCCAGGTCTGGGGGAACCCGGCATTCACACTACAGTTTTCAATTATGCCTATCATAAACAGGATTGAATTGCGCACTGTAGGGCCACTTCCTGTCATACTGCTTTGAAATGTCAGAAACATTTAATAGTTCCAAATTTACGTTATATAGACTAACACCGTTCCCCTCTACAATTTTTAATTGGAACCAGTTGCCTACCATAAACGGTTAAGCAGATAGTAATCGATAAACCGTGAAGTTGGGGGTCACCGGTCACGCACGATAATCCACGATAATCCTCAGCCCACCTTTTCTATCCAATCCGCAACCAATTACAATACTAACCATCACCATTTTCGAGTTATTCACAAATAGGGGGCCTCAAATACAAGTAGTTGCAGACTTTTCTCTCACCCTGTATACCATTGCCGTCCACTGATTAAAGCCCCTCCAAACGTGTTTTCGAAAAACGCTATAGTCGACGACTCGCAGGGCCCTTAGCTATTTTTTCTGGGAATTTTCTCGTCTTTTGATCCATTGGTAATCTTCGATGCGCCAAGAATCCTCCCTCCTTCCCCCTCCTTGGAGCTAGTATGCAAATATCGGAAGAAGCAAAAGTCGAAATGAAAGCCGACACAAAAACGAAGCTGGTAAATAATAAAAATAGACAGCTTCGTCGTAATAAGATACGTTAATTAAAACTCCCTTCTCGAACTTGGTCCCAGGATTGAGACTCAACACCCTGCGGGTAAAGAAGCATCTTTGAAATGCGCGTCGTCGACAGGGGGCGCTGGTCTGAAATCAAACACCAGGGAACGAAATCTTCAATAAGGTATCATTTTTTTTTCATCAAGTTACGCAGGTACACACTATGTTTACATTCAGACTAATCAACTTAAATCAACAATCTTAGTTCAGTCATGCATTTGAGAATCTGCATGGGGTTGTTTGAATCAAAACATCACGTAACTTACTCTGAGTCGCATATACCATGTAAACACCTTTAGCAGACTTAACTTGAGACGAACATGGTTTGATGGAAGACTCAAACCGTGTAACTTAATCTAAGTCGCATATACCATGTAAATACCTTAAACAGACTAAACTTGAGACGAATATGAGTTGATTCAAGAATCACAAAACACGCAACTTAATCTAAGTCGCAAACACGAAAACACAGACTTAACATGGGACAAACACGTGACTTCCTATTTCCTGTGCTTGTGGTAACAAACCAGATGCAGCAAAGCTCACCATTGACGAGCTTTCAAATTTGCCCAACAGGGAGCAAAGTGTGTTTTTCCTGATACATATCATGATGTAGTGCCCATGCAAGGCTTCCTTGTGCATTGTCGGTATATGATGGATTTCAATAGGTGCATGCACATACTTTTGCACATGTTCGGGATGCATGCCAAGATTTTCTATAATGTTTGATTTGAAATATTCTGAGGTTAGAATAGAAAACATCAGTTCATATTACAATATTGCTCAGGGATAGTTGTGTGGATTTGCACTCTTGGACAGTTTACATGTATTACAACAGTATATAACTGATTTCAACACATTTTCTGCATTATGTCATATGCTGTATCTGGTTTTAGTAAATTCAGATCGGCCACGTAGCTTTACGAAGCAGACGATTCTGGATTCTGGGTGTTTTACAACATCTCACTACCAAATGGCAAACTAGATGTGGTTAACTACAGTATGTGGTTGAGTTTGTCCTCAAATAAGATGTTAGACTCGGTATAGTCAAGCATGTTAAGGTTCCGGAAGGGGTGTGTCCAACGCGAGCTAGATAACGCCTATCATTGGCTCCCCCAGCGGCCTCGACTTCGATAGATATACGGCGCCATAAATAACGAAAGGTCCTCTGGGGAGGGGGGAGTGGCAGCCATTTTGAATGAAAAACGGATAAATTATTGTAGAGGGCGAAGGTGTTGATATATGGACAGTTGACAGAAAATGCGCGTTAACAGAAGGAGAAATACATATATCGATTCCAATGTGGGTCCCTTAGATGGTGCCACTTCCGGCTGACAGTGGGCTGAGAATATGCCGGGCGAGTCCTTCCGCTTCCGTTCACATTCCTATTAGAATCTCACCTACCCTGACCGAATTCAGAGACGGCAGCGCCACCTGGAGTCGCCCACCGCAGGCTGTTTCCTGAATTTCAAATGAGACAGAACAATTCGTATAATTGAGATCACGACCAAACATAACAACAACATAATTTCATTCCCAACGACCCCAGAAGCATAATTATTCCAATGTTTTTCTTTCTTTTCATCCAATGGCAAGGCATTGACATTTACCGTAGCGTGTTATTCGCCAGGCCAAAAAACAAAAACAAAATTAAAAACGACGATGGATAAACATTAGGGAAAAACGTCCAATTTTCCAGATAAACCCACGTATTGCAATTTCAGGAACAATTCCATTTTTGCGGCATTTCCACGAAACGTCTCTCTTCATCATCGAATGAGAGGGTCGTAATAATACCTTTAATGACACTCGATAGGAGGTTGATTACACGGGGACCCGGATGTACGTGGCGGCGCTGGGGCCTACAGACGTTCGACACAATGGGCGCTGATGGTTTAACGCGATAATTGCACCTGAATTTCGAAGAAAGTGACGTCATCCTCGTTCTTATTTAGACCATAATTATTGTTATTATCATTATCGTCGTCGTTCATTGTGTATTTGTGGCGTAATGACAGGTCGCCATCGGCAATTTAATAATCGATATGGATTCGGAGAAACAATGCTGTCGCCATCTTCCAGACTAGGGGCAATTTCAAATTGAGCCAAAAGCAGCTGTTTGTCGCCGTTGCCATGGCAAAGGTGACGCCTGGTGGCCACTCTAAACGAAACTTGAGACAGAATCGAAACCTACACTTTGTGATGTCAGCACCAGATCAAAGTGCGACGTCACGAACAGAACGTAGTATGATGTCTGGAACAGATCAAAGAGTGACCCCAGATGTTTGCTAGTCCCACGGTGTCAGGAACAGAACAAAGTGTAAAGTTGCGAACAGACTGTGATTCGCAAAAATAGCAGAAAAATTGTCCGTTTATCAAATAAAGTACAGTAGAACCTCTAAGTTCACCGCCCAAACTGGTCAACATAAGAAGGTGGTCAACATATGGAACCAGGCTTGTACTGTCACAGGATTGCAATTCCGTAAACTGCAAGTACTTACATTTTACAGTACTCCTTCATCATTCATAAATCATCCATGAATAATCTCCTTAAAATGTTCATATTACAGCACCAGTATTGCTAATGCGCTGCAAATTCATCCAGCAATTACATGTACTGCATAGTAGTACTTACAAATTTCTTTCTGTAAGATTAGAAAGCATCTAACAATTATCCTAACTGTTGTGGTAATAAACAACACAAATATACAAAATACAAAGGTGCAGGTGATCAACATGTAGAGGTCTCCTTCCATTATGTTAATGTCGTTCCACTGAGGGAGATGGTCAACTTGGTAAGTTCTTCTGTAAAGTTTGACTGTGAGGTGATGAAACGACCAAAGAATGACACGAAGAACAGAACAAGTGCCGTCACGAACAACACAAAGTGTGATGTCATGAATCGACGTTGTGGTTTGGAAAAATGGCCGAAATCATCTTTTATAGTTAACAGACCAAAGTATAGAGTTATGAATAGACAAAGAATGATGTCAAAAACAAAACAAACGTGACGTCACGAAGAGTCCAAATAGTTGTGACGTTGTAAAATGCCCGAAAAATTGCGTTTCATAAATAACAGAGTAATATGTAACGTCACGCGTAGACCAAATAATCAAAGAATGACCAAAGTGAAACATCTTGAACAGATGTTATGGTTGGCAAAAATAACCGAAAAAACTGCTTTTCAAATAAACAAACACCTCGCCATTTTCTCTTCCATGCTGTGCTGTTTGTGTTAGTCGAAAGCACGAAGTCAAAGCTACATGTATATTCTTCCTAGAAATTGGGTCGAAATTAAAATTGGCTCCGACGAATTGCTCTAATACGTACGTTGCGAAGAATGCGTGCAGTTCGCATCTAAAGAAAGCGGCTTTTTTGCCTTCTTTCTTTTCAGTTTCAATTCCCAATTTTTCAATCAATGGCATATTGCACGCATCCGAGGTTTCTTCTTTTTTTCATCCGAAAGACTCGCACTTAACAAAAGACGTTAGGGTAGAAAAAGAGGAAAATTTTAAGGGAAAAAAAACTACTTTGGAGAACACGACGTGCAAAGGGCGCCTAGACACGGTGATCTGAAGCAAAATAACGGGAAAATATTGAACGGAAAAAACAACGGTAGTAAAAGCGGAAAACAATACCAGACAAAAAATTCTCTTCTGTTCGATCAAATATTTGCGAAGAAATCCGTAAGCAAAACTAACGGAACGGATTCCAGGATTTAAGCTGTAAAAGCAAATAAATCTTCGTTGGAATTTATCAGCTACAATGTTGACATTTTCGAACAATGAGCAATATCTTTCCAAATGACTGGGGAACAAATGTTAACAGTCATGCATCTTCTAATCTCATTATCGAAACGCATAATTAGAAATTAACACTTTTCGTTTGTTTCCAAGCGGAAGACGGCGAAATCATAACAAAACACGAGCCTCCATGTTATTAGGTGGAACGAAAAAGAAAGGAAACAGCAAACATGACGTCATTCTTGCTCTGAAAATCGATATCACATCGATCTAGAGTGAAGCCCACAAACGCTGTGAGTGCCTGAGTGGCACTGTCAAGTCAACATGTCAACGTCGATCATTTCAAAAGAAGCACCGCTGCATTTTACGACATTTGGAATGGCTCTATTCCCACCACGTGTCGCGAGGTCGAAGGTCAAACAAATCAAAAAGTTCACGAAGGGTCTTACAGGTACGGTTTGTTGACCCGAGCCACTTTTAGTCTCTACACTTTCAATGCTAAAAGCTGCCAAGTTTCTTCATTTAGCTAACAATCGAACATTATAATTTAGGTGGCCCTTTATGTTTTTGGAAAGTTTAACTTCCTCTAAGTTCTACACGGCTCATTTCCACAATGTTTCATGCATGCAGTGTCTTAAATTTAAAAATTCAAATTAAAAAACAACCAGCCACGCAAACCTGTCTATTAACACAGCAATTTTTACAAAATTATACTGACGCTTGACAATGTTACCTTGCAAGCATTGAATGGTTTCCAAAAAAATGTCTCGCGCTAGAACCAAGTGCGAAGTGAAACGCCACCTGCGTCCTCTAGCGGCCCGCTTGGCCCTTCGCCTTTAAGGCCTGGTCGAGCGGGGCGCCACCTGGCGTCGCCTTTCGATAATTCGCAATTATGCAGATGAAACGACCTTTTCCACTCCGAAATTGTCGCCTAATGAAAAGCTGCTCTTATCCCTTAATGGGGACATCTCGCCAAAAGGGGGACGTAAAAATAAATTCGCATTACGCGTATAGACGGCGAAGTGAAGTCGAGCGAAAGAGACAGTAAATTAAGGCACCAATCAGGCGGCAGGAGGACGCCATCTTGGAACCCGGGATGCGGACGATAAGCGCTGCGGCGCCAGGTGGCGCTGCTGTCAGGGTCCTTCGGAAGGTTGAACAGGTCGAACTGTGACGGACCTGAATGGACGACCCTCGCTGGCGCTTCACTAAACATGATGATTTAGCATTGAACATTCGAAATGGCTGCACCAATGGTGTTAGCATAACGAAGCATAATCCCAGCGATCATTACGGTTGGGATTTAAGAAAACTTCTTCAACAACCACAGCTGCCCTGGCGGGTGGGCAATCACCGATAGCAGCGCTGCCATGCTCGTTAACAAAATGGCGTTAAGTCGTTAGTGTTTACATCCAGTTTGAAACAAAAGGTGGAAAGTAAACAGGCGATATTCAACATTGGGCATTATAAACGGCTGTCCCCACGAGGACGGTCTTAGCATAGCGTAACGTAAGTCCAGTAATCTTAACGGTTGGGATTTAAAAAACTTTCCAAAACCCCAGTAATGTGGAAAGTAAACACAGGAGATATTCAGCATTTGGCATTATTAATGGCTGTCTCCACGAGGACGGTCTTAGCATAGTGTAACATACTATATGTCCAGTGATCATAACGGTTGGGATTTAGAAAACTCCAAATCTTCAGTTGCCCCTGTGAGTGGGCAATCACCGATATCAGCGCTGCCATGCTCGTTAGCAAACGCCATTTCAAGTTAAAACCATTTTCAGTTTAAAACAAAAGGTTGCAGTGTTGCCATGCTCGTACGCCATTTCAAAATGGCCAGTTTCAAACCAAATGTTGAATCTCAACAGGATATATCCAGCATTGGACATTAGAAATGGCCGTTCCGACGACAGTGGTCAGCATAGCGTAACATAATCCCAGTGATCATAACTGTTGGTATTTAGAAAACTTTCCAAAACCCCAGCTGCGTCTGTGTGAGCAATCACCAATAGCAGTGCTGCCATCCTCATTAGCAAACGCCATTTTCAGATGGCCACAAATCGTAAACCAGTTTCAAACAAAAGATTGAAACTACATGTAATCAGGAGAAATTCAGCATTGAACAATAGAAATGGCTGTCCCGCGACAATGGTCTAGCGCAACACAATCCCAGTGATCACAACGGTTGGGATTTAGAAACCTTTCCAAGACCCCAGCTGCCTCTGTGGTTGGCAATCACCGATAGCAGTGCTACCATCCTCATTAGCAAACGCCATTTTAAGATGGCCACAAATCGTGAACCAGTTTCAAACAAAAGATTGAAACTACATGTAAGCAGGATAAATTCAGCATTGGACAATAGAAATGGCTGTCCCGCGATAATGGTCTTAGCATAGCGCAACCATAGGCGCAACACAATCCCAGTGATCATAACGGTTAGGATTTAGAAACCTTTCCAAAACCCCAGCTGCCTCTGTGGTTGGCAATCACCGATAGCAGCGCTGCCATGCTCGTTAGCCAATGACATTTCAAGATACCTTACCGTGAATGTTTACACCTAGTTTGAAACAAAAGGTTGAAACTAAAAAGGAAATATTCAGCATTGGATATTAGAAATGGCTGTACCTACGACAATGGTCTTAGCATAGCGTAACACAACCCCATTGATAAGAACGGTTGGTATTTAGGAAACTTTCCTAAACCCCAGCAGCGGCTGTGGGTGAACAATCACCGATAGCAGCGCTGCCATGCTCGTTAGCAAACACCATTTGAAGATGGCCATAAATCCTGGGTGTTTACACCCAGTTTGAAACAAAAGGGCGACGGGTTTAATTACGTGGGCTATCTGTGAGATCTTCTATTAAGAGCCCGGCGGGACGGCACTGGTAATGGATGGGGCCAGTGGCGCCCCCAGGCGCCGTTACGCCAGAGGGCGTGCATTAAAGCGGAGAAAAGCGATGATCGAGTGAAATTAACAAATGGTCCGAGGAGGAATTCGGCTGGCGCAATTAAAAGGGGCCCAGCTCATCAATCAGCGCCCTCTTTTCGCCGATGCGCCAATTATTCACTTTTATGGATTTTTTGATTTCGGCTGAAGCCTGCCTCGCCGCATAAATCAGCCGTTGAAGAAGAGCATTTTTAATCAACTTATTGCGAGCAATTTTCGCTTGCGCTCTCATCATTCGAAACAAACTTTTAACGCTCAATCAACGCCTTTCAGAAAAACATAATTAAGTTAGGAAATGCATTAGGCGAAGCGCCGTAAGTTGCCGCCTTCAAATTTGCGGGCGAATAATTCAGCGTGAGCGGCTCGATTAACGTCACGGGCCGCCCTGTGTGAAACCGAACGAGAAACCCTCGTAAACTACGCAAAACCAGACGTAAAACCACCGAAAACTAACCAGAAACAGAACGAGAGAGCATAGGAAACGACATTACTAGCACGAGGACCAAGGGGCTGCATCACCCTGATGTCAATTTCATGACTTTTCCATGACCGTGATGTAAATTTTAATGCATTTTCCATGACTTCCACTACTTCCATGACCGGTGGACACCCTGTCGAATCCATTGAACGTCCTATTCCAGAATATTATTATAGAAGTTTGGCAAAATAATAGAAACACTTGCTGCAGATGACGTTTCATCAATTTTGTTGTTTTACCCTCAATAAATCTCAGCACGTAGAATTTAAACACGTGGTATTTAAACTTCTGATACCCGGAACCCTTCGTATTAACATGCAATGTAATTTCAAAAAGATGGAAGTGCTGAAAAATGTGTTTATGAAAGTGATTGCAAACTGCTGGTATTTGTTTCACGTAGCCAGTTTGCGAGCCGAATTAAATTATGGTAACGAACCCGTTTCCGGTCCGAGGTTGTTCGCGCCTTCGTTAAAACAACATTCGGTTGAAAAGTCACGTTTTGTTTTTACGGTTGCCAGAAATTTTAACGCGCCACCCTGTTGTCATTCGGGTGACCCCCGCCTTCGATGGTCGATAAGCTCGACTCCTTTCGTCGCTATTTGTGACCCTATTGCCAGCTGACGTCACCTGCTTTCCCCACCCCTCACCCTCTCACCCCCTCACCCCCGACCGGATGTCTATCTTGAAAAGATCGAAAATTGGTCTTCGCAGGTTCCATTGTGCCACTCTGTTGATCGACGTTTGTCACTTCCACACTCGATTGGAAATGAACAGCTCGTCCACCCCCACCCCCGACTCTATTAAAACAGAGTGATTCTAAGACCCCCATCTGCAGGGGTCAAACTGAGGTCAACCCGGTGCACGTGACGGCAAAAAGCAACAACAGCAGCTTTTTTTGTAGGCAGCCAACGTGGACGACGAACCGGCTTTGTCAATTTTTAAAGCGCCACCTAGCAGGGAAAACAAGATGTCACGAGCGAGTTTCAAAAGACTCAAAAAGTTGACATTTAACCATGAAACACCTCCCTTTCCATCAGGTTACGAATTGGACAACAAACACACCCTACTCAAGCCCAGAATGTCCTTTATGAGCGACCCCTAGCGGGTGTGTCCGTGCTACGAATTATTCATTGTCCCCAAAACAGGCTACTATGATTGACGAGCGTGCGCGACATGTTTTACTATGTTTGTAAACACGAGCTCAAAACATTTACGAGCGACACATTTGCATCAATATTCAAAGAGACAAACGAAACACGACCCGGATGAAGGGCTGAAGCCAGAGCCAATCGATAGCAGAGGCGGCCGACCGCACGCAAATACCAGCACCATTTAGAATTAAAAGCCAAATTAAGGCCTTTTCTCCTCGTGGTGAAACGGGAGCAGCAAAGCCGCCCAAATTCAGTCATTTACGAAAAAACGGGGTTTAAACAGGATGCATTCGCCATATTTGCTATACAATGGGCGGAGCACAAACAGAAATTCAGGCGCGATCCTTTAATCGATGCATTTATGTAGCATTTGCAACAAACTGAGAGGAAGCGGTTAAGAGAAAGGGAAAATGGGGGAAAAGGCAATGAAAAGGAAAAGTGGGAGAAAGAGAGGAAGGGAAGAGGACAATGGAAGTGGACACTGGGGCAAGAGAACAATGTAAGGGAAAACTGGGGAAAGAGAACAATGTAAGGGAAAACTGGGGAAAGAGAACAATGTAAGGGAAAACTGGGGAAAGAGAACAATGGAAGGGAAAACTGGGAAAGAGAACAATGTAAGGGAAAACTGGGGAAAGAGAACAATGGAAGGGAAAACTGGGGAAAGAGAACAATGGAAGGGAAAACTGGGAAAGAGAACAATGGAAGGGAAAACTGGGGAAAGAGAACAATGGAAGGGAAAACTGGGGAAAGAGAACAATGGAAGGGAAAACAGACAGGAAGAGGTGAAGGGAAGGAGAAACTGGGGAAAGAGGATAAATGAAAGAAAGAAGTGAAGGGAAGGGGAAACTGGAGGGAGCGAAAAACTCGCAGGAAGCTGACAATAGAAGAAAAACAGAAACAGAGTTAAAATGCATGTAGTCCGAAGATAAGATGAAGCTGGGAGAGAGAGAGATACATGAAAGGGGAAACTGACTGGGAGAAGCTGATAGGAAGCGGACAATGTAAGGGAGAAACTGACAGGAAGAGGACAATGGAAGAGAGACACTGACAGGAAGAGGACAATGGAAGAGAGACACTGACAGGATGAGGACAATGGAAGTGAGAAACTGACCAGAGGAGGACATTGGAAGGGAGAAGCTGAAAAGAGGACATGGGAAGGGAAAAACTGTCAGGAAGAGGAGATTGGATGGGAAAACTGGAAGAAAAATCTTAAGGACAGTAGCAACTGGAAGAAATGGGTCAAAGAAAGGGGAAACTTGAGGGAGAGGAAACACAAGAAAAGGGCAATGGAAGGAGAAACTGGGAGAAGAGAATTGAAGGGAAGGGGAAACTAGAGAGAGGTACTCTCACATGATCATAGATCATGGAAGGAGAACTGGGAGAAAGAGCTGATGAGAAGGGGATACTGGAAAGGGGAGGAGGAACTGGAAGCGGAAAACTGGAAAGACGAGAAATAAGGATGTTACTGGCGGGAACAAGAGGTTAGAAACTGGGAGAAGAAAGCGAAGGGAAGATGGAAACTTGGAGTAAGCATTGAACTGCAGCGGAGGTCTGAGGTGGGAGGTTGGTAAATACTTGAGAACAAACATTGATGCGCACCACCGCCTAGCGCCTGTTTAATTCAATTACACTCATTGCCCCGTAGGGCGTCAAACGACGAACTCGAAGCGGTGCTGGATTACCACGTGCTTCCACAGGGACGTCGCTGGTTACCCTTTTACCCTCCCCGAATCCCGGAACCCCTCAACGTCTCGTCTTCAGCGACCTTTGACCTGCTCCGTTAAGAGTTGAAGCCACGCATCAGCGCAGCGATCAGATCCGAAGAATGCGCCTAGCTCCATATGAAGGTCAGGTTCGCAAACAGAAACAGCCATAATTAAGACGTCGCTGACCGCCCCGTGACCCCTTGGGCCGCTAGTGACCACTAAATTACTCGTTTTTTATCGATTTCTGACCCGCATGGGGGCTGCGATCAATTCGGCCTAAGTTCGACGCGTGGGAAAATGGCCAGAATCCGCACTGACCATCGGCAAATGGTCAGCGAATTACTGACCAAGCGAAATAAGTCGTGGGACCCAATACGAGGTGGCGAACTAAGCATCCACAAGAAATGAGCCTGCAAGGCTTACAAAAAAATCCACTTACAAAATGCAAATTAATGTTTTTTCTTGTGCTTCAACTTCTTAATATTTTTCGAAATGGGTTTGGGCACAGGTTTGAGCCGGTCTTGATCCCCACCCCCACGCAGGCACGAGCGAAGCCAACAAAAACTCGTAAATAGATTCTGGTGATGGTCGTCAGCTGCAGCGCCACTCACACTTACTTAGTCCTCCTGGGATTCGTCCCTTAATCCCATTCTGGGAACCATCTGGCGTCAATTTATGTTTCTAAGGGGCTTCTACGTGGGTTTAGTACTATATCCTATAATCGCTAGTTTTCACTCAGCGTTCGCCTTCAAGTGCTGGAGAAGAAACTGCGTTCTCTTTCCGCCGCAAGAATGGCGCCACGCTCTGTTGACTAAAATCCAATGTCATGACCCGTGATGGAAAATTAAGTCACCAAACGAGGGCCCTTGTAAACCAGCGGCTCACTAGCTTTAATTAGACATATTACAAGCCTGACCCCAATTTGCATTCAGGGGCTCTCATCTCCTTCCAAAGGTGGCTATAGATGGCGCTGCAGACATCCCAAACCACCTATAGCAACAGGTGGATGAAGGCCGGAGTTAGTTCCTGTTCATCGTTATGGAAAATTAAGTCACCAAATGAGGGCCCTTGTAAAGCCTGACCCCAATTTATGTTCAGGGGCTCTCATCATCTTCCAAAGGTGGCGCTGCAGAAATCCCAAAATACTTGTAGCTACATTTGGATGAGTTGGTTGAAGGCCGGACTTAAGGTCCCTTGTCATAGTGGTGGTAAATTAAATCACCAAATGAGAGGCCTTGTAAACTTTTAATTTGCATTCAGTGACTCATCTCCTAAAAAAGGTGGCTACAGATGGCGCAACAGACGTCCCAAACCACCTGTAGCTACAGGTGGCTGAAGGCCGCACTTCAGGTCACTTGTCATCGTGATGGAAAATTAAGTCACCAAATGAGGACCTGGGCAAACTAGCGTCTATTAAGCTTAAATTAGACATGTCACAAGTCTGACTTAAATTTACATTCATGGGCTCTCGTTCCTTTCCAAAGGAGGCAATAGGTGGCGCTGCAGACACCTCAACCCAATCACCTGTAACCTGTCGCAGGGCGGACTTAAGGTAACCTTTCATTGTTTCGCTGCTTGACCAGTGTTCACTGGTCGGACGCACCCCATAAAGAACGAATGCGAGAAAAGTCATTTCCTGTCTGACTGCGAATGGACATCAGCGCAGATGTCGTCAAAATGGCGGCTGCGCAACCGTTTACGACACCGTAAATAACGGGTGAATGGACCCTAAACAGGCTGCGAAATCCAGATTCGACTCGGATTTTTCTGGAAATCGCACCCCTGGCGAACGTGTGAAATGTGTGAAACGAACTGACCTGCTCGAATTGAAAGTTCAGTTTTAAGTTAAGGCGCTGTCTACAGTCTAAGCAAGTCGCGTGGTGGCGCCACCAGCCACCCGAGCTAGTGCGCCGTAAAATAGCGTTTCAATTAAGTTGGCTGCGGATATCGAGCACGGGGTCAAGGGTTAATTGGCTTCTCGGATGACAAATGGAAGCGCCGTATATCGAGTGACGGCGACTGAAATCCGAGTCAAAATCCATAGTTCGCCTACTCTGTGTGGAACGGGAAATTTCATTACATTTTCGACATTGTTTGCGAAAGCTGGGCCACCCTCATTAATTAAGGCAAACTGTGCTACTTTTAATTCGATGCCATAGACACGAGCTGCGCTGGCATCTCTCAAGGAAGGGCTTAAGGAGATGCTGTGGCACTGTCTCAAATTTAAAAACCAAATTAGTTGGCGGATACACAGAACAAAACTAAATTAATTTTTTGGATATAGTTCGGTATAGCAGGGTGACTGAACGAGTTTTCGATTAAATTTCCACAAATTTTCCAGGTATTCCAGGCGCTTTTGGGAAATTTCCAGACAATTTAAACTGATTTCACACAGTTGACCACAGAAAGGGCAAGGGTCAAAATCACGTGCCTAGCCTACCACTTTTCAAACCTTGGGCATTATCAATTCGTTTACATGAGCAGGACATGGAAGACCTAGCAATAGACCAAGGTCAGATGGGAAATGAATGTCCCATTTCAAATGCCACATGGAGGACATTTTATAATGAATTTACACTGTATGTAGAAAATAATGAATGTACGATGCGAACACTGGTGGTTGAAATAACTACATCTCAAACAATGCATTTTTGCAGACATTTTCTTGTATCAAAAATTTAAAAATTATTAAATAATGATGGAAATGCTAAGGGAAATGCTCTAGAGGAATTTTTTGCTGAACAATCTGATCCATATAAAATGTGATGAGTAGCCAACTACCGCATTCATGATTTAGAACGCCCTAGGCGAACTTTTTGGGAAAAAAAAGTAAATCAAAAATATTGCTTTTCTATTGCATTTCTACTAGAAATGCCAATCAAAATCGTTACCGGTATGCCATAACAAATTTCCAGACATATTATGAATTTCACTAACTTTTTTAATTCAAATGAAATCCCTGACATTTCCAGGTTTTCTAGACGGCCAATGAGGGCATCTTAAATAATTTGCACTCTACTCGTCGAGTATAACTGACTGACACTAGCTTGTTTCATTTGCGTTTATTTTGTGTTTTACCTAACTTATCATAGCACTGCAAAGTTTCTTTAACTTGCTCCTAACCGGTAGGCAATCACTGCCAGTCTACGAGTCGTTAGGAGAAGCCCACTTTCCATTAGTCCCCGTGCAAATGTGCGCATAACCAAAAACGCCTAAAAAATTAAAGGATAAAATCCGACAGTCAGCAAATGCGTCAATAATCCACTAGACGAGTAAATTTTTAAAATGCGCACATTAGGAGCTGCACATGTAGACGCTGAACTTTTTCAAAATCCGCCGTATCGATTCGGTACTCGCGTCAATCAAATTAAACAGAAACCGGAACTGACCGGAGAGCCGGGCTTTAAAAAGAGAAATTGCGACAACCGGAAATGGAACGAGGTGGAGGCAGGAAACAGGTTCGTTGAGAAAGTGCCATTTAGGTCGCCAGAAGGCGCTGCTAAAAACTGCGCCCGACCCCACCAGGGGGCGCCTAAAATGGTGGCATCATCAATTAAGAGAATGAGCACCAAAAACACGATGTTCTCATCCATTATGAATGGCTGCCGAAAGCGTCCCTAATTACGCCACGCAACTCGTTTTTTCGAAGCTGTTTAAATATTTAGTTGGTTTGTTGGGGACGGAGATGCGTGTTTTATTTATCCGGAGTGCCCAAAAACAGGGCGTTTTTTTTGGAACGGCATGCAAGAATTTTTGAACAGGGCTCCACGCAGTGGCGAGTGACTGACTAAAGGATTGGGACGGGACAATGGAAACTCTCCAGCGTATGGCAAAGGGGAGCCGTTAATTGCGTACCGAAGCCCATTCCGCATAAATTGATCAATAATAACAATAATTACGTAGGGAATTAAGGTCGCACGCAAAATGGCATGAAGCCATTGTGCAGGATTCAGGTCATAAAATCAGCGGATAGCGCCATAAAACGCAACCCTGAAAAGAATCCCCGAGCGTTTCAAATGCACGAAGGAGACCCAGTTCAACCAGCGAATTACAATAAAATCACCCTCGCTTATCAATGTGTTCTTCCAGTTTGTATCTCAGTTTTCTTCAAATTTAAGATTGTACACAACCGAAACAAAATATCGTTTCGCATCAATGTGATTGCAAAGCATTGAGGGAAATTGATAAAAACAAAATTACTTTAATATCATTAATGGTATTGACCTTAGGGACTACATGTTCATCCCTGGTGCCCAAAACTGCATTTGTAAAACATTTGAATACGCATTAAAATTCAGCCCAAAATTGTAAAATAGTTTAAAGCAGGCTTAACAAATGCAATTAGAATGTAGATTTAGGTCGATATTTTACCTGAATTGGGTAAAATTGGGGAAATGTAAAGAACTTACTTAGGTGGTGAACAACTCCAACGTAATCCTGCCTTTTTGTGACGTCATCGCCTACGCCTACCGACAACGTGTAAAAAAGTTATTTGGATATTTTCGCTTTGATGCATTTTTAATAATGGCTAAATTATATTTCTTCCCACGACGATTAAGTCGTTCACTAGGGATATTTTGCTATTTTAAAGTTTGTTGATTTATATCAAAATAAGTAAAGGTGACAAAATTCAAAAGGCCATTCGCAAGCGAAATAATTTTAACCTTCGATTCTTGAAGCTAGGCAATTATTGATTACAGCCGTGTTATGCTGGTTTGCCCATAGCGTTTTTATGACTGGCTTAAAGTTAACACGCTATCTCAAATGGCAATATCTTGACTTGATATTAAATTTCTAAGATAGCGAAGATGGGTTACTATTCAAAAATGCGTTATCGCCCGATAAAATTGATTTTCCCCTTTTCAAAATAGAGGACAAAAATCCACCAGCTTTTAATGCCCTTTAAAATACCCATTGCAAGCACATCACCACAGTCCAAAAGCCAAAGTCGTTCTTTTCGCTCGATGTCAAAACGAATTAAGTTGTGCAAATCGGAAAAATATGGGGGTTTAAAAATGGTAAAAACATGTCAGTTTCACCTGCCCAAACCGATGGCAACACGGCTTGAATGACTGACAACATCTCCAGACTGTGCCAAAAAAATCGGTGTTTTTTCACTTGATTTTCGTTTTCGTTCCCTTGATTTGACGTTTGCGTGGCTCAAGTCGAGACGGACATTCCCGCGGTGGGAGAACCTAAAAAAAATCCGTCCATCTAATTGATCGAAATGTGGCGAGGCCGTTTTTTTGCTGGCCCCTAATGTGAACTTGACGTGACAGCCGAGAATTACTTTATGGAAATAGTGACCCAACGTGGGGCCTCATCCATCAAACTGGCCCCACCCACCCCTTGACCCCTCGATGACCACCTGATCACAAACTGCAGTGCCTTGTTCGTTGAGCAGCAAACTTCAAAACAGCTAAACACGTACATGTAGTTGGATGAGATTGGCAGGGAAATTCAACCACCTGGCCATTACTTGGGCATGTTTTGACCAGAGTTAATTTTCCAACTCAAGCAGTTGGGCAAATACACGTACCCATATTTACAAGACGTCGCCATTATTAATGGAAAATATAGTCCGGTTATCATAGTCTAGCTGGTAGTTGTCCATTCGGAAAGTAAACATTTAGCCTTATAGAAGCAAATGCCTGCTCTAGGATCCCCCAAAGATATTCATAATTGAAGAATTCGATAGATTCGAAAAATGCATTTTCCCCAGGAGTATAATTCGTTCCGCGCGCATGGGTTGCAGCTTAAAAAATCCAATATCCAGGATTATATTTAAAAGAGGAGAGGAAATGAAAACGTCTTTTCATGTTGGTTCCAGATTCTTCTCTAACTGGAAATTTTTTAAAGCATGAGCTTCGCAGGCGGCGAATTATGCGTCTTTGAGCAAGTTGTCAGGAAAATTTTACTACCCGGGTCCTGTTCCATAAATTTTGATTAGTGTGAGGAATTTATGAATATGATGGACAGCTGGGAGGAATTGTGATTCCATGTAACATAAAACTATATGAGAGGTTGGGGAGTGAGGAATGAAGAACGTGATGAATTTTATGTTAGAATAGCATAGGTGAATATCATAAAAATGTATGAGGAGTAGATATGAAATAAACTTTCAAATCCATCGTGATTATTCTTAGGGATTATTTAAAAATCCTCAGTACAGCTGAGACATTTGGATTAACATTTAATGATAAACATGTACATGTACGTTATTGCGCTAAGAGGAAACAGTTAACGTATAAGAGGTAAATAGACAGATTGTAAATCCCAATAACACATTTTACACAGCAGCATATGCAAACCCAATCAGTCATGCCAAACTTATGATGCACCTCTACACACAATTAGCTCATCAACAACTCAATAAGACCGAAAGCTGAGCCTGCCATACTCCTCAAATCCTCACTACTAAGGCCTCAATCCTACTATCCTCACATTTTTGAGGATTGAGGATGGTTAACGCAACATAATTAATCAATTCTTCATTACTCACACATCACTCCTCATCCACAACTCATACTCACTCCACAAAATTATGAATTAGGGCCTTGGTGGTTAGTTTATCATACCTAGTTGGGACCACAGTCCCTACATTTATGAAATATGACTATGGTGGTTAGTTCATCGTATCTAATTTGGACCACTCAACCTGCACTTATAGCTGTGTAACTGTATTGTGAGTTTTCAGCAATAAACATTATTATTATTGTTGTTGTTTCAACCCAAGGCCAAAGCATGCTTAGCGCCACCTAGGGGAAAATCCGGCAGATGGCGTTTCCCACAAATCAACCGGATCGACTTGCTCAGGCACTCGAAAAGCTCTACTAATAGACATTAAAACGATAGTGCAAAAATGAGGGAAACAAAAAACAAGGTGGAGGGGTAAGCGAGCGAGAAGGAGGCAGCAGAGTCGCAATTAAGGCGAAATCTTGAATACTGATAAACATTAGAAAAGCTCCCCGGGGCCCTCTTAACTTCGTTTCGAGACAAATCTGAACAGTTTAATCTTTTTCTCTCGTTTTATGAGAAAAGAAATCTTAAACGCATTAAGTACGCACGCAAGACGAGCTCGCGAATGCACCTAGCGTCGACCAGATAAAACCAAGATTCCTGGGGGGAATTCATTACATTTATTACCGTCGGTGATGAATGAACTTCAGGCGCCGATTAACGAAAGCCCCTCTGTGCCAAACATCAACAGAAGGAAGTCTGCCATTCAATCCTCCTTGGCCATTTTGCGCAATTCAAATGCGTTTTTTCAATGGTTTCAATTTTAAGATACAGTGGGCTCCGTTTAATGGGAACGCGGATAATGTTATCATTCGCTAATTGTTATCGAAATCGCCAAGTCCCGAACGCTCGTATACAATTACACAGGGTAATCGTCGGTTATTGTAATCAACAATTTGCTTAGTGTTTTCATTTTCCCTCATGGAGAATTCGTAAAACATGAGGAATGAGAAGTTTTGGAAGAAAATGTCAAAAATGATGTCCCATCAGCTATGAATAGCGAAAATTTCGAGGAATATTCTTCCAAATTTTCGATATTCATTGACGAAAATATTCCAATAGCACCCCCAATGAAAATTAATTTTATGTTGACGAATATGAAAGGTTCATCTTAGTTGAGAAATCACCAAAAATGTTGAGATTACAGAAGCCCTAATAAATTTGCCCTAGTGGAAAGCATATATCAATTGATTTTCAAATACTGTACATCACATGCATGAATATGAGAATTCCTGTACAAATATACACAGAAAAATTGTAAGCAAACCAATATAAGTGGTTTTTAGTTGACAATAGCTTTGTAAAGTTAAATTATGCGATGGATATGTACATAAGAATTCAAATTAAGTAACGATCGCCTTTTCTTGTTAATCGGCTATTAGGATCGTCCGGCTATTGTTATCGAAATAGCCTAGGCCCAATGTGATCCCATTCAGCTGAGCAGAAAATGCGATTTTTAAAGGCCCGGGCGTCAATAAACTAGATTATCTGACTTACAAGTCCAACCCAGACGGCTTATGATTTATGTTAAGAGAGTGAAGGAGTTAAATTCAAAGTTAAATTCCTCATGTTATCCTCATATCATATTTATTATTATATATATATTTTATTTTATACTACGTTTTTTTAAAAACACGCAAATCAATAAAAAATTAACTTACCAGGTATTCAGCAGACCTTACTCGAGTGCATGATTGACAGAAATATCAGCAATTTATGCTGATAATTTTGTTATTC
>JAQGAF010000801.1:0-40492 GCA_034687865.1 Kryphioiulus occultus | reverse complement strand
TCGAAAGTCCCAAATATTATAATTTCTCAATTAAGACATTAATAGCATAGGTTATAAGCCCTTATTCCTGCTCGAAAATGTGTTTATTTATATTGACCAGGAGTGTAAAAAATTGAAGTTCGCGTCCACGTTTAACGTGCAGCTGGAACTCTCTATTGCTTGTGAAATGACTTCATCTTTGCAAAATGGTGTTCTTTCGTGCTTCTTGCAGCCCAACCGACCACTTTGTCACAGCTGAATCAGCTGGCCATTCTCCAGCAACAGCAGCAGCGAGGCGTCGACCCTCGGCAGTTGCAGGTGCCCGCCCATTTGCATCCCATGACCATGCAGCAACTGCTGATGGGCGTCCAGAACACTTCCCAGAGGAACATTCCGCTGTCGGCGGGAGGACACCCTTCTGGGGGGCATCAACAGGCTGGCTCCCTTATCGGCAAATCTGGTAAGTCATTGGCAGCGGTTGCTTACTTCTTTGGTCGAACATTTCTTACCAGTTTCAGATCAACATTTGCTTGGTTACTACCAACCTGGGAATCTCAAAATTTAATGTTCAACTTGGAAAACCTTTAAAAACTCGAATGTTAAATGGAAACCAGGAGTTTTTCAGTATCAAAATTATATTTTCATTAGTGTATTTGATCAGTATAATTCCGAGAAAGCTCCACGATTCTACCTTGCCTAAATTCAGCATTGGTGGTTAACTTGTTCAAAAACATTTCCCTGCTGTGCTCCTGAATTAATGCCTTTAAAATAGCCGTCATTGTTGCCAATAATATTTATATAGGTTTATATATTGTTATATATTAGGTTTAAACTTAAGTCTGGCATGGAAATGTTTTACTTACTGGAAGCGATTTATAGAAATTTGACTTGACTTTGCAAGGGGATGGTTAAGTTCAAGCGTATTTTATGCAAGTTCACTTTAGTTGACTGACAATGCTGAATGACCCAGAAATTTTGTTTTCAGAAATTAGTCGCCATCGTTTAGGCTATTGTGGTTTTTTTACAATCCTGTGTTTGGTCCTCTGCTAGCTAAGCTAGAAAAATTAGTAATCGGAAATTTTATTTAAACAGAGCCGCTGTTTCCTCTTTCGGCCTCCACCGGCTACCCCTCGATGAATTCCAACTTCAACAACCTGCTGAAGAACGTGGGCGGCTCCGGCATGGGTTCGAGCAATGGCACTTCAATGTCGTCTGGCAGACACAGCCCCATGGGCAACCTGGACAAGTGGTTCGGCAAGGATCTGAAGCAGAAGATGCCCAACCTGCCGCCGGTGCCCACCCAGAGGGCCCAGTACGTGGAGGAGGTCGAGCAGCGCCAGCAAGCCACGACGGTCCAGAACTGAAGAGGATAACGGAAGGCAAGCGTGTAAATATTGGTGAAATTCGACTGGGATTAATCGGGCTGAGCATTCGCAACCCACTTTATTGCTGCGGTGTTTCGTGCCCTTGCAAGACGGTGACTCGTTGAAGGCAAAGTTAACTCGAAACGAGCAAGTTCGACCACGTTTACCGACAGCCGGAAACTTCGTCCAGTGGATTGAAAAGGGCCGGTCAGGTTTTATTTTTCGCTTTTGTTGTAAGTTTGTGATAAGTTTTATCGGAGGATGCCTTGATGGGAGGGCCGGCAACGATACAAAGGTCCTCGAAGATCTTCGAAGATCCCGAAACCAGAAAATGGTTCGGTTCGCATCAACTTGGTGCGACCGCGAGGACTTACAGATGCAGAGAATCCCGTGAAATGTGCTCCTTGTTTTTTTTCCCTGTTATTTTTTTCCAAACTCAGTCTTCGTGGTAACCAGAAGTTTCCGAGACTCCGAGACTTCAGCGCAGTCTACGCACCCGAGGTACCCAGTCTTGCTTCAAGCCCAACTACACTTTTCCCAGTCCAGAATTTTAAACCCGTAGTCTTATCTATGGCGTTTCCAGCGTGTACATAATATCATAGTGGCTCATACGCGTTTAAGTGTTGCTGCTCAATTTGATAGGAGGGTAGTAGTGTTGTTCGTCCACCAGTTCTGGGCCAAGCCCTGGCCTGGATCCCATGTATAGTTTGTATGATTTGTTGGGGGAGGGTGATATGCGACTTTGAAAGCTAAATTAAAGCGCAAATTTCTGATGCAAAAATAGATGCTGCGTTCGTCCTTCTAGAAAACGTTCGTTAGAAAATGCTGTAAATTCGCTTTGGATTGTTCGACTTGTGATAGCTCCCCTTCTGCTGGCTAGAATCCTCGCTTGTACCTCCAAATTGCTTACGGGAAGCCAGGAGGTGGAAGTACTTCGCTTTGTATACTTCCTTAATGTGTTGTTTGTCCATTGTGGAAGGCTTTGTCCATTGCTGGTCTTGACGCTAATTTTAAGTTGATTTTCTTTTGTCATTTGAGCTTAGTTTAAGGTGCTGTCTTGTCAGGTTGCCATATCAGGTATTGAGATGCATTGAAAATTCTTGTGAAATTGGCTACGTGTCCGAAAATGTTGCGATGTACCGACGCACTATATTTTTGATAACGTATGTCCCGAAACATTATCTGTACGAGGTCACCGTTGCCAGTTTCACGAGATGGGTTGCTGCAGACATACAAGGCAGGTGACACATGATCAGTCTTGCCTCGTTACAAAAACTAAAAAATGGTTACGTGGAACAAAGTTTGGGTTGCAGCAGACTAGTAACATGGTGATTAGTCTTGCCTTGTTAAAAAAACTAGTTGCAGGGAACACATTTTTGGTTGCGGCAGACTAATAATACATGATGGTCATAGTCTTGCCCCATCACAAAAACTAAGTTACAAGGAGTAAATTTTGGAAAACGGTAGAACTGGTTTTGTTTGAATCGCCGAATACCAGCAGCTGGAGCTGTAATGGCTAGAATCGAAAATATTATCTAAACAGTATTAAGTGCAGTTTTAAACGCATTGATTTCAGAGATTTGCACACTGAAAAATCGCCACTGGTTGGAGACTACTATGTTATGAAATCGCACTTATTGGTGATTTTCTCATGACACCATTGGCCATATTGAGTTTTCTCTTATGTAAACACAACTTTCGGTTCTAGCAATTACAGCAACACACCCCTGTGAACCAAATACATGATATGATAATCTTACGAACTAGTTCTTAGACCTTCTTCCAAAATTTGTTCCTTGTAACTCTAGTAAAATGTAGCTTTAATGTAACTGACTAGCATGTCTTGTGAAATTAGTTTCTGTAATGAAGAAAAACCTGTCATCACCCTATACCATGCATCTTATCTAATTCTTGTACATAATATTACTAAATACCTGATTTTGAATTCTAGATTGTTTATGGGCTTTTGAAAGCTAAACCTGCAATCCAAAAATCTTATGAGGATACTTTCACTTTAATAAACTCGGCTGAATAAATTTATGTAAGAGCTAATTTAGTTTACCATGTTGACTGAGACGTCCGCTAGGGATCTCAGGGAAGATTAACTTAGTAAATTATGCAGTCTATTAATACGGACCAGTTGAAAAATATCCGAAACTCGCAGTACTTTATTTGGTATTTTGGTAGAATGTTGGTAAAATTGGCAAAAACATGGCAAAAATCCGAAATGGACTGCCAAAAATATTTCCAAAATAAAAATACAAATTTAAGTTAGAACGAGGTTTATTTTGGATTTTTGCTTGGATTTTTGTTAATTTACTACAGCAACTGTATCTTAAGATTGTTTGCATTGTGGGTGTAGGCTTTCAAAAGGCCGTAACTGTTTTTAAACAATTTCCATAATGAGGAAAAGGCTATAATTACCCTGCAGTGGCATGCGTCTTATCTAACACTCGTACATATTCCTAAATACTTGATTTGGAATTTTAAATTTATAATATTATAACTTGTGCATTGGGGGTAATGGCAGCCCAGCAAGTTAAAATCTATAGCAACTAACATTTTCACATGAATGTGACGGTACTTTTCAGTCCTAAGCAAACATGAGGCAAGTTGAAGGACCATGACCTTTATCAAACCTTCACTTTGAGAAAACAAGGAATAATCTTTCCAAGATCTTGGCGTATTGGGCTGCTGTTTGCTTAATGATGACAGCATCGAATCTAACATTTTCTACCTCTAATGAATTTCTGATTTGGGGTCAGCTCTGGACAAGCTTTTTCGATGTTTTTGTAATGTAGTGCTTGGTGCAGGGGTTTCAACTTTTCGGATGTGAGCCGCTCGTGGGCAGTTTCTTGCCGAACTGCAAATTTATACTTTTCGGGTTGCGCTAATCCGCCGTTATGTACTTTGCGCAGCTGAATTAACGGTGCTGACAGCTGGATAACCAATTTCTGGCAACACATGTGACCTGGTACACGACCTTAAATTCATAGATTGGCAATTCTATCCGTACTGCTGAATTCTAGTCCTGGATCCCTGCGGGGGTGCAACACCACATTAACCGCGGTATGGACAACATGAACAGAATTTTTTTACAGATCAACCGAAAATGGCAAACCCAAACTGATTCCTTGCACCTTTTTTGAGTGTTTACGTCTCGTTTTCTTCGCTGTACTCGTACAACCTTCCTCGCCTTTATTTTATCGGTGTTTTTCTCGTGAACTTGACAGTGCCTTCTATGCTGGAATTCATTAAGCCGTGGCTAATATTCTGAAGCGGACCGTCCTTTATGCTTTACCCCCGTACTCCCCGGTACTTCCTATCATTCGCTCTCTATCTGTACATCGTCGTATGTCGTTCGTGTCTGTCTCGTTACATGTCATGCCAACATAGAGTACAAAACTGTAGCGTTGTTCAGATTGTATATTATCATATTGTCGCCATTTTTGATTTAACCCCCTCCTGCCTTTTCCCCCTAAGGTCTTCATTCATCCTTTTCTGTCGTGATACTCGTAACTAACTCGCATCTCACGCTTGTACAGTGCACCAAGCCCAGGTCTTGAAATTACCGGCAAACCTTCGTTAAGTGTGCTACCTGTCCCGAAGTTCCTCGTCCCCGTCATAACCCCCGTGTCATCACATATTTGAAATGATCTCATGCCATCTGTCCAGTGCTTCTGCCTTGGTCAGACTGACCAGTTAAAAAATAACCGAAACTTGTAGTATATTATTTCGAGGCTTGGTAATTTGAGATTTTTCTAAAATCATTGGTGAAATGTGGTCCAACTTAAAGCCATTGTAAGTTTGGTTTGCTGTCAAATTGATTCTGCAATGAACTATTTGAAACAATTAAGAAAATAATGAATTTCAGAGTTGGGTGGTTGCGATATGCCCTTTTTATGAAATTAACTCATTGGCAATATAAATTTTTGTCAATAAGGAGTAAAATTATGAATTTAGACAGATCTTATCAGCTGAATTTGTGCTTGGATTGTTTGAAGATTATTAATTTATAAATGAAAAATATAACTCGGTAAAATTTTGGAAAATCTTGGAAAAATTTTAATTTACATTTTGAAATAGCTTTTTATTGAAAAGTCCATCATTAATGGAAAACAAGTTGGAAAAATAATGAAATTTAGTTAGCCAGTTGAATAACTTTACTTAGTTCATTTTTGATTAACAAATTCATTATCTTCAAACAATTCATGAAGAAAACGTTGCAATGAAATATTCATTGGCAAGATACATGTAAAATTTGATCAATAAGGAGCAAAGTGTACGAATTTTAGCAGATCTGATCAGCCGAATTTGTGCATGGATAGTCTGAAGATTATAACGTCTTGAATTAATTTCAGTTTACGTTTAACAGCCTTTTTACTGAAAAAAGTCCCGGCTATCCAGCGATGAAGGGAAACAAGTCAGAAATAAACGTGGACAAACTCAATAGAGCAGTTTCAATGTTCTTCACTTCTGAAGAAAAATACAGATCGTGAATCTCCATGGGTGCAATTAACTTGTTTCATTAATTTTTTTTCTTCAGGGAAATCTTGACCGGCTTAGCACGAGGCAGGGACACTGGACAATTTCATCCATCCATTTTCAGCTTGTTCGTCTCGCCCCGTCTTACGGCGTTGTATCTCTAGAACCGCCATTTGTAAAATTATGATTCTCGGTTAAATCTGATGTCTATCCAAAGTCACCGATTGTGGGTTTTATCCGTAGCGATAGCCGTGATTCACGTGTTTCTTTTCCTGTATTATAGTCCCGTGTCAATGAACATTGTGTGAATGTGCACCAAACTACACCCGATTAATACGCTAGTGTGCAGAATGTCTGAGTCCTGTGTGAACGTGCATTGGTATACATTCCAACCTGTGGATAGCGGTATCGTATTATTTTTTTCTCGCCCCCTCTCGATGGGACTGAGTTAGTCCCGTCGAGGGCTCGACTAGCGTTGTGATTTTTATTTTTGAAAGCTAGTCTCGATCGTAACTGTTGTGTGTGTATTTCCTTTTCTTCTTTATGGTGTTATTTTTCCCGTTTTTTTAAATATCGCTCATCGGCTACTGAGTTGTGTAAATATTTTAGAGTAGGTTGAGAGTTATGAAGTGTGATGACTCGAATTTGCTCCCGATACGCCTGATGAGCAGTCCTCGTGAATTTTTTGTTCCCAGCCTGTTGCTTTACTTCCCAATTTTTATACTAAATGCTGTCTTTTTGCATTATTTGAACCCTTGTTCTCTATTACTCGAGCCTTTATTTCCCCTTACTCGAACATTTGTTTCCCCCTTACTTGAACCCTTGTTTTCCCTGTTCATCCTTACTTGTGCACTCATCCTGTTATGTCAGCCCTGGTGAAAGGCTCTTTTGGGCTTTGGGTTTTGAGTGTCTTGGTGTGACCAAGATAAAACATGGAGGTTGGGTGTGCAGTTAAGGTGAAAATAAAGTTTTGTTGTACATAGTATAATTTCGATTTTCGGTGTTGTATTCGCACACTACATTATTTTATTTAATATGATTGTATACTTTTTTTGCCTAATGGGATGTGTGGAATGGGATAACGTCAAAAACTGATAATTTAAAATTGTAAAGTT
The DNA here is from genome assembly GCA_034687865.1 of Kryphioiulus occultus. Classification (NCBI taxonomy): domain Eukaryota; kingdom Metazoa; phylum Arthropoda; class Diplopoda; order Julida; family Julidae; genus Kryphioiulus; species Kryphioiulus occultus. The sequence goes on along the minus strand of JAQGAF010000801.1, from coordinate 33,549 downwards.
TGGCAATTGCGAAAGAGTTAGTTGTGAGATAGGAAAAGATGGCAAACCAGAAAAATGTTTTGCCCAAATTAATTTTCTTGGATCTTAATGTGATGGTTGTTTAATAAATTCGTAGTGCAAATTCAAAGTAAGGTGCAAAACAGCAGTTTTATTTATTTTCATTTGAGTGGTTTGTTGTCATTGGTTGAAAGATATGGCTGCAAGCAACATTCATTATTTAGACATTTGACCGAAAATCAAAAACCCACACACACGCATCCCAAACATTTGTGAATCTATTGTACGCTGATGCATTTGCAATATTTTGCTTTATTTTCAATTTAATGAAAAAAAAACGTTGTACAAACGTGTACTTGTATACTAGCTTTTGGGGAGGATCAAATTAGAAAGAAAGAAAGAACTTGACCGGTAAACGCTTGGCTGTGTGAAAGTTGATGAAAAATTAAAATACCGATATCTTTGGAAAACATTTTAAAAAGCAATCGAAGTCCTCGTTGAATTCTACAACTTGCGACTTTCACATACTTTAAAAATGTGCTCAAATTTGTAATCACTGGCTGAATTTCCTAGGCACATGTGCAAAGAAGTTTTTTTGAAAAACCCTGTATTGGTGAATATACTTTTAGACAAACCTTTTAAAAAATCGGTGAATTTCTTAGAAATTTTCATTACTGCTAGAACTACTTATAAGATATTAGTCAAAATGTCCAAGTATTACCGATAAATAAATTTCGATCAAAAACTACTTGAAAGCATTTAAAACTTGTTTCTGAAGCATTTTTGAAAATTATTAATTCCTGTATTGTGATGACAGTTGATGAAACTCATAACAGACAGCTTTGGTTCCATTTTGTATTTGTTTGAGTGAATAATAGAATTAAACTAAGCTTGTGTTCAGTTATGTCCTATTTGTAAGCCTGGTGAGGAATATGTGCATTATTGATAGCTCCAAGTGCTTGCAGATGACCAATTGGTAGTAATCTCAATTCTGAGAGAATATGTTGCAGCAGTTTCAAACTGTTTGGTCTTGCGAGAATTTGTGACCCGCGCTTGTGTACAGATATTGAATTTGATAGTCTTTGCTATGTCAGATATTATGGTTAGATTTAGTGGAAGAAAAACTGTGTATCACAAGTTTTACTGTCATTTTTTTATTTAATACTATTGCCAAATTACAATTCATCAGGAAAAACCAAGCGAACTTGAAGAAAAGTTGTCGGAATACAGCCATTTCATGTTACTTGATTATTTAAAATGCTCTTTTATTGCGATCTTGTCTGCATCGATTTGTTTTCTTGAGAAAACTCAATTCGAGGTAATGTTCGAGTCAACCTGGTTGACCACAATAGAAAGGTTTTCTTTGAAATTAAAATTTATCTCATTGGTAGTTTTGGCTCTAACATCTTATCTTCTTTTTCAGTGGTTGGAAAAATGTTTCTAGGACATCAAAGACTTCAAAACATCTTATTCATAAGTGATACCAAAGGTAGGTTTCTGGACAGCTGCCAAGAAAAAAGGGGGCGTTCAAAGTATTATACCATCTTCAGAGGGGGGTGGTTAAATGATATGATTTTGTGATCAAATGTTCAAAATATTTCACAGCGTTATTTTCCAAATTCTTTAGTTCTCCCTTTGGTAATTAACTAAAATCCATAATTTCTGGTAATGTTTCCATTCAATGCTTTTTTGGATAAAATCCAGCATTTCTAATCAAAATTATAAACAAGTCAGGCATTATTTGGGGGTCTGAAAAGCATGATTTTATGATAAAACTGCCCAACAAATTTGATCTTTGACGTTTTTTCCCCCCAATTAAACTGTGCGTTTAGTTACCCATTTGTAATTACTAAAAATCCATAACATCTGGCAATGTTTCCATTCAATGTTACATAAAAAACATTGGTTTATTGTGATCCAGTTGTCCAAAAAAATTGATCGTTGACATTTTTCCCCAAATTGTGCATTTAGTTACCCATAATTTCTGGTAGTGTTTCCATTCCATGCTTCATATCTGTGTGAGATAAAATCCATCATTTCAAAAAAAATTCGATATTCATTTTAGGGGTTCAAAAACATGCCCTAAGTATTTATCAAGGGATAATGATATAACTTATTCAATATAACTCAATATATTTGAATATATTCAATATAACTCAATATATTTGAATATATTCAATATAACTCTTTCAATGTGTAGATATAATCTAATGACTGAAAAACTGAAAATTACAAAATTGAATGCAAAATTTTTGATATACATGTAGGCCTACATACACATTTAAAAAATTGTGAACTGTTCCTAGAGGATCATTAGTGTTTTCAGCCCAACAGTGTAACATTATCAACGATGAGTCAACGTCATGCTATTCAGATCCAGCCAATAGGCGAACAGACTCTTTACTATTTTTTACAAGATGAGCATATGCTCAAATTTCCTCACACTGCACTGGTTCCTCACACAAGTCACATTGTCATTACCCTCAGTCTCGATCGACTGGCCAGGGGCGCTTGTACCGATTATTTATAGACGCGAGAACCAGATTCAGTGCTTCACGATTTCTACTTAGTATATTTCGCTCTAATTTATTGTATATTTTTAGATATTTGATTATTTGAAGGCATAACTCAAGTCCACAATGGCAGTTACATGTAGTTTTCAAGGGCCACTATGTTTGATGTAGGTATACGCTCTTACAAGGCATATAAGTATTTCACCGATTGAAATTTGCAGCCCTGAATAATTAACGAGGGAAATACACACACCCTGCTGCAACAAATAAGATAATTTACTCGAAAATAAACATGAAATGGCATGCAAGTGAAAAAAAAGCAATATTTAGGTGAAAACTGCCATTTTCGACCGCTGGTAGCGCTGCTCGTTGCGAGAGCACAGCTGTAATTTTTGGGATATTTTAACCCAAGGTGCATTTTACCTCAAGAAGTGCAATAGCAATAGCGAGGTTTTCGACCCCGAACAACATTATTCGTTTAAAATTCTGAATTTCGACCAAATTTTGAAATCAGGCTCAAAATCGTTTTGCCGGAAAACGAGGCTATTCAAAGGCACCGCGGTGCATTCTGGGATCGCCCATTGGCAATGGAGGACTCTACTGTGCTTGAGAATGCTGCCAAGGATGGTTTTTTGGGCCAATTTCTGGAGATGTTCAGCTTAATATTTCGTTTTTCTGTCAAATATGAAAACTTTCTGAGTCATTCAAAATTGGTTTCATGCCTAAACTGTAGCTGAAGGCGTTTCAGAAACAGTTTTAAAAAGTAAGCATCGTTTGGCTCCTTGTTCCATGGCAGCAAAGTGTGGAATTTTTCTGAATTTGCTCGTTGTATTCGCTATTACCTAATATTTTTATTTTACAGACTTTTAGATTATTGCCAAGCAGCTTTCACTCATGTCACATTGTCTAACCCGTCGTTTTTCAGGGTTTTGGCAACGTTGAATTATCTGGACTTCCTTCAGCTGCTTAGGTTCCTAATGGACCAACTTAAATGTTATTAACTTTTTTTAATGGTTTACTTTTCTGTTTGTTTCTGTTTAGAAATGAACGGAGTTGGGGAGACGTCTCCCATGCGACTGCAGCCTCCACAATTGACTGCGGCACCAGGCTCCGTGATATTGCCTTTGCCAACAACAAGTGCTGGAGGCCACCCTCAACACCACCATGGACACGAGAAAAAGAAGAAAAATTATAAATTATTGGCAGATCCAGCACTGAAAAAGGGATCAACAAAGATATATCGATATGATGGAATTGTGCCTGGGGTAAGGAGCACCACCTGAAGTGTGGCAGGGACGGCTGGATATCTTCTGCAGTGGTTGTTAGAATTGACCTTTTTGGTTTCCTTGCTGTATGTAGTTCCTGAATATCTTCACTATCTTGACAAATTCTTGCTTTGGCAATTTTTTCCCAAGGTAGTTTAAGAAGGAACATTCATGGCTGTACTTCTTCAGTTCATGGACTTAAAACAACTGTGTTAATACAGCAAGTAGTTTGGGACTGGAAAACTAGAAAATGATCAGGACCTGTAGACAGATTTTCACCTTGTCTGTGTGATTGACAACAATGACCGTATGATCTCAGTTCATATACCTATGAAGTTTTGGGGGAAATTTGAATACGTGAGTCAGGAAAGAATTAGGTATATGATGCAAGAATGTGTAACTCTGGCTTGTTAATTACTACAACTGACTTACTAGAATAGTGCTTTTGTTTGAAAGGTTTCAAACGAAAATCTGTGAGATATTTGCCATGACGTTTATATTACAAATTAGCAGGAATAGTAGGTTGAACGCCATGTAACGCCAAAGAATTAATCCACTTATTTCGATGGCATTATTTTGGTCTCAAATTGACAAGCACCATCTCATTGTTCCAAGTTATGTTAATTGCTTTTATTCTGTGTTTTTAGGACCCTGTCCACTCTCAAATTCAGTTGCGTGATCCTAGATCTAGCTTGACGAGGATATGGACCAGATTGGAAGTTTTAGACTTGCCAGTGCCGAGATTTAAAGTATGAAAAGACTTAATAAATTTCTCGTTTTATGAAACTTTTGTCTTTAAATTTTTTGTTATTTTGCTAATTTTTGTTACAGAATGAAAATACGAAATTTGCCGTTTTATAAAACTTCTGTCTGTGAAATAAATCGCTGTAATGTCGCCAATTTCCATTACAGATTGATGATAATTATGTTGGAATCCCGCCTAAAGTCGAGGTAACAATAACAAACATGAACGACAACATCAACCGACCGTTCTTGGACGACCTGCTGAAGAAGTTCGGAAACGTTGAGGACATGGTCATTTACTATCATCCAAAGACGAAAAAACATCTCGGCCTAGCCAGGGTGACGTTTTTCACGGTGCAATCTGCCAAATCATGCGTGGACAAACTTCATAACACTTCTGTGATGGGCAACATTATCAACGTTTTTCACGATATGTTCGGTAAGCTGCTGTTATTGTGTCGTTTTCATTCCCTGCCCAGCTTTAATGCCTCAACACAGATTACTGGCAAACGTGTGGCGATTTTGTAAATTGTGCCAACCCAATGGCCATTTTGCTGTTCCAAGGTTCCCACAGAACCTGAGAATTCTGGAAAAGTTATGGTATTTGTTATTTACTGGGTAGTCTGGGAAAGTCAGGAATTTCGAAAAAAATTCCATAATCAGGGGATTTCCTGTCTTTTAATTGAAATGTCAATCCAGAAGGTATCCAAAAATATCAATGCATTTCAAAAACATCGATTATGACGTGCACTGTGGATTTTTTGTGAAGTCTCTCTTTGTGCAATGAAATTAAGCCCCAATATCGGGCAGGCCGGTTTCTTCTATTTGACTTTATTACAACAAAGTCGAAATTTACCAAGTTAAAATAAATTCCCAGCATTTGCGTACTCTTAACAAAAAACCCAAATTAACAAAGTCCTAATCAATGATCATATTGATTATAAATATTTATGTTGAAAAGCAGGTTTTTTCCATTATATTTGTCAATGGAGAAACTGAGGGTCCGGGAACCTGATAAACCTGGGAAAGTCAGGGTCTTTTATGTTACAAAAGGTATAGGAACCTTGTTTGTGTTAGTTTTGTAATCCAGTTTTTAATCCTTCGCGCAGGTAAGGAATGCCTGAAGCTTTTTGACGAGTTGAGCTCGGATCGTCCGTTGTCGGCCATCGTTGCTGAATTGACAGTCGAGGACAAGCGCAAGACCTCGCAGGATCCAAGGCGGCGCAACAGCGTGATCGACGGACCCCCAACAGCCAAAGAAAGTAAACCCTGCACCGAAATAGTGCAGCAGCCGGAGAGCTGCCCGCCTCCACCACCACCTCCGCCGCCGCCACCCCCTCCACCACAGCCTGCGCATCCTCCGGCTCACGCTGACTTCCACCACGAAATAACGCCCGTGCAGTCCGACTTCGGCTACTCCACCGGCCAGTCCGAGGGCAGTTTCGTAGGCTCGCATTCGGACTTGGGAAGCTACAGCGCGCAGTCAGACTTCGGTTATCGGTCCAATCAGTCCACCCCCTTGAACTACGACAGCGGAGCATTTGCGTACAAAGGCACGCCCTCAGAGTACCGGCCAAGCAGCCAGCCTGGAGCCCCGGCTTACAGCAGCACGTTTCGCGGGACGCAATATTCTCTGGCTCCGATGAGTTACTCCGTGCCCGTGCCCTTACCCGTTCACGAGCCTCCGATTCCTCCACCCCCACCTGCCCCTCACTGGGAGACCGCGCTTAATCCGCCAGCGACCTGGGACCTGAACAGCCCCATCGCACCTCCATTGCACCCTCTGGTGGCCGGCCAGCAGCAATGGACGACACCACCGGAAACCCCGACCCTACCAGGTGACAAGCACAGCCCGGAGAGGGAGTCCTTGGATACGCGCATCGAGCTGCTGCTGAAACAGACTGACGGCAAGGGCCACCTTTTCTCAATGGACTTCAAGCCGTTCTCGAAGCCTGGTCCCGAGGTCGGGGACAGCGAAGCAAAGGCGATTGCGAGGTATCCCCCAATACCTACCTTGGCTGACGTCGGCAATACCGGTCCGCTGCCGCCGCCGTTGCCACCCATGCCACCGGATCCGCCACTTCCTTGCGAGGTGGTGCCACCGCCGCTGCCGCCCTCTCGCAAACCCAAAGCGGCCAAGGTGGTACCCAAGAAGGAGGTCGAGGATCTGGACACACCGCTGGAGTGTCCCCCATCGCCGTTCCTCTCAATGGAAGCCTATCTCGAGTGGCACAAGGTCACCTCCGAGAAGCGAAAAGCCGAGGTTGCCAAGAGGAACGGCGACGCGAACCACTGCGACGAGAACGAAGCTTCGAGGACTAAAGAAGGCGACGAGGCTTCGGAGTGCGAGGCAGCAGAGTCCGAGGAGGACAACGAGCAAGAGATGATGCATAACGGCGTCGATTCGGACGAGGAGGACAAGATGTCGCTGGCCTCCATCAACAGCAGCGAGGAAATCATCGAGGTGCAGTCTGCCGACAAGGAATTCCAGAGGCCCGACGTCACGACCGCCTACGGCATGGTTGCCGCCAGTCAAGGTCAGGCCATGATGGCCGGCTATGGTGCAAACATTCCTGCTGGCTTCAACACGCTCTACCAGAATCACATGACTCCTATGCATTCGCTTGGCTTGCACGGCTATGAGAGTTTGCCACCGAGCATCCTGTCTCACATGCACTTGACGGCGGCCATCGCTCACATCCCAGCCCAGCTCCTACCCCACAATTCGGCGCTGCCGCCGCCGTTCATGAACCACGGCTACACGACGGCGGGGTCGTGGGCGCCAACGATCAGTCAGCGGTTTCCCTACCCGTCGCTGTACTCGCAGGTCCGGTACGCTAGCACGCCGACCATGGCCGCAGCCTCGACAGCATCGCATTACTCGCTACAGGGCTCGCGGCTCGCAGGCATGGCCGGCTACTCGCTGCCCTATCAGCATCCGGCCTATTTTGTGCAACCCACAGCCCTCCAGCAGGTATTGGATGTTGGCCAGGAGGGACAAGTGCAGCAGGTCGAGAAGATGGAACCGAAGGCGCCTGAAGACCCCCACTTGCCCACTGTGCAGTAAGTATTTGCTTTGGAAAACAGGGTTCCAACTGGAAAATCAGTGTTAGGGAAATGAAATTGTTCGGGAATTTCAGGCACTTAGTGAAAATATCAGGAATGTTAGTGAAATTTAGATACAGACATACCCTGCTCTTACGTCAGGTTCGGTTCCAGACAGATGACTTACGATGAAAATCGACACAAAGCGAGGCATCTCTTTTTTTCCATTATTTTCATGTACTTAAAGTGAACATGTTTAGTTTTCACTGTTTCTGCCATTTTAGGCAACACATTAAGACATTAAGAGAATTTACCGTTTCTAATTAAAAACCACTGAAGACGCACCTTGATACAAAAAATAATTCATAAATCACTGGAAACAAATCGAAAAACTAGAAGCGTCATGCTGCTAAAGTGACGTAAAAACGGGGCAGCTGACGTGTATTTGAGGTAGAGGCAATTTGGAACCGCCGTATGAGCAAAGCGATGTAAGACAGGTTATGCCTGTAAATTGCTGTTCTTAAAATTCTTCATTTGAGAACCATTTTTTTGGAGAGAAAAGAGTCTCCTGCAATGCACCTAAATTTGTATCAAATTTGTGAATGGAAATATGGGTTAAAACTGTTATGCCTTGTGTTTTTAAAAATTTGCCTGTAGCATTTTTGGCAGTATTTCTTAATAAAAGGCCACAGAAATGCGAAATATTCACTTCACTATTAATTATTAAAATTCATCATTTGTATTCTGGATCTTGTAAAATTTTCGCCTATAGCACACAAAAATTCGAGTCAAGGGCTTGAACGTTTATACTATTGCCGTGGTATAATTTTGTGTGAAATTTCATGTGAAGTATCATGGAAATGGCTGAAAAGAACTCAGGTTGGTTGGTTGGTGGGGTTTAAAGGGCACAATGCCTAGAAGGCAAAATAGCGCCCAAACTGTAAAAGAAGTCAGGGAAATCGACTTGAGAATTTGAGTGTTAACCCTGGAAAAAACCCGAATTCAAGCAAGTCGAAACCGAGGAATTTTATTGGCAATGTCATTTATTAATTTTGTGTCGTAGGGGTGTGGTGGACATCGTTGTTTCGGAGCTGAAACAGATAATGCGGAGGGATCTGTGCAAGAAAATGGTCGAGAATTCTGCATTTCAAAGCTTCGAACGTTGGTGGGATGACCACGAACAACAGTTTAAGGTTACTGCACTATTTTATACTTGCATACAATTTTTGCCTGTTTTTATTTTAACGCATTTTTTATCTTTTGCAGCCAAAGGTCGCTCCGATATTCCCAACATCTAACGATGCTGTTGAGAAGACTCCAGTGGCAGTTATTCAACCACCAGCATGGTCTTCCATATCGTCACTGTTCAGTGCTAGCACCGAGAGCCGTGGCTTTGGTCTAGGGCTCGGCGGGGGACTTGGTCTCCGAGCTGCGATGCCTAAGATGCCGTCATTTAGAGTCAGTCAATTTGTTATTTTTTGCTAATTATCCCCGGGAATGGAATGGGTTAAATTGGCTTTTCGTTGTGTTGTGATGCGATGAAGCAGGCACTCATTTTTCTGAAGGCATGCCCAGATTTAATTTCCATGGAAACTAAAGTTTTTATGTTGCATTGATTGAATTGCAAAAGTTATGCAAATTAAAGAAAGCAAATTATTGCGTTATTCTACCTAATGTAAATTATGGGGTTAAGACATGGCCCCAACATGACCTCAGCATGACATGAGCTGTTGTAAAATGAAAGCATAGTCAGAGGATATTAAAATTTACTTCCTCTTCTTGGTTTTGAGAAATTTAGGTGAAAATGAAATTCTCTCAAAGAAAGTCAGTGAAAACTTGATGCTGTTTTCAATATGCTGAAAACTAGCATTTTAAATTCACTTTGACCATGGTTACTTGGTAGCCCAAGGTGGGATTTCGAAATTCGGAAGACGTCTTTGAGGGCTCTCTACTGTAGGTGAAGATCGACGAGATATGAAATTAGTAATTGAAAACTTGGCAGTTTTTCATTTATCTAGTGTCAGCAGAATAGGCTTATTGGAGATAGTAATGTGGTAACTCGATTTGAAGGGACTGTTTCCTAATCTTTTAGAGGAAGATAAAGCCCCCCTCACCACTGCCGCTGGACGATGAAGACAGCAAGATGAGACCGGACGAGGAATCTGAAAACGAGCAAGACTCCTTCTTGGAAGGGGCCGAGCCCATGAATCAGGGTCTCCAGGAGCGGGGAAAAGACGACTGGGAAACGTCGGCTTCAGAAAGTGAAAGTGAAAAGGCCGAGTCTGAAGGTTCGTGTAATGGTTGAATTTGTGCTGAAGTTGATTTTAAATCGAACTGATGGATTTACGAATTCCTGTCATGCAAATCTTCCAGATGAAAGCACCGCCGAGGAAAGCTCGGACGAGTCGGAGAGCGAGGCAGTCAGCAGTGCCGAATCAGATGAAAGTGAAAGTGAAACGGAAGATTCGGAAAGCGATTTTGAAGAGATTGGTGGAAGCCCTGCAAAGTGAGTGAATTCGTAACGTTTGCCGGGATTTTAAGAATTTGTTTGATGGCAGAATTTGGGGAATGATGTGCATATTCACACCTGCCCATGGTGGCTACCAACATGGTAAACCTGGAAACCTCAGGGAATTTTATATTCAACCTGGAAAACCTGGACAAGTCGAGAAATTTAGAATTGCATCCTCAAATTTTTCAGAATTAAAATTGTATTTTGTATTTGTTCTTTATAATTCTGAGACATTAGCATAAAAATGATTGACCTGATAATCAATTCCACCTTTCCCCTAAATTCTTCATTTGTAATTATTTTTTCATAAAAAAAAATTTGCCTGCGGCGCTCCTAAGTTATTCTATGCATTATCGGTGATTTAGTTTAAATAAAGTCAAATTGCCGTCAGTGTTGCCTTCGTTATTAATATTTCTGGAAAACGTTTTTGAGAGTTTGCGCCTAAAATCCTCTATTTTTGATTCTATTTCATTGACGTTTCGCCTATGGAGTTAATTTCTGTCAATATTGATTTTTCTGAAATTTTCAAAATTGTCTAGAACACCATTATTGGTGATTTAGTTCATACAAAAAAACCTCACAAATCTCTCAGTATTATTATTTCCAAACAAGCACATTTCAAGGAAAATCCAAAAATGTCGCCTATCTATGGCGTTTCTTTATTATTTTTACTAAATATTGCTTTTAATTGAATTTTGGCATCCATTTAATCATGAAAATCCTGCAAAAGTCGTGGAATTTTCGTAAAAATAAGTGAACATACCAATTCCCTATTTTCAGACTGTCGGTAGATGTGACTGAGGAGTCTTTGGCCATGACTGACACCGCCGTCGAAGATTCCGAATCCGTGGTGGACGTGACCACGACCGATAACGAACAAGAGAACCTGTCGGCATCCGCTGAAAAAGCCACGAAACTTGTCGAGGAGGCGCTGTTCGTTTTCGCCCCCGGATCACCGCAAACTAAAATGCATGATGTCGATTCTGGTCGCGAATCTCCACCCATAGTCAGCGAGGACCTTAAACAGGAAGTGGAAAACGAACACGAGAAGTTTGCGGCAGAAGCGCTGATGGCCCTCTCTTCCATGTTTGTGCAAAGTTCTTCTGACCTGTCCTCTTCGGAGAGGGAGGCAACCCCGAGGATAGGTATGGAAGCCCCTATCAATGGTGATTTAGTAATTAACGATTATTCCAGTAAATGCGTGACGAGCCTCGGCAAGTCTAAGGTTTCGGGCACCGATGACGAGCTGTCCGAGGAAAAACTGTTTTCCGACCACTCGTACTGCCTGCCCTTGGCTGAGGTTAAACCAAAGGAGGGCGGGGAGACCAACGAAGCCGAAGAGCTTATGGACGTGGACTCGATAATAAGCGTGGACTCCCCCAAGCAACCCCTCAGTGCTTCAGCCAGTAGCTTAGACGATGTGATTAGTTCCGTGGTCGGAGGGGCCAAGCCGCCCGAAGCTGCGGTCACGCCGCAGCCCACCGAAGTGGTGAAGTTCGACCACGAGTACACCAAACCCAGGACTCCACCGCCGATCCTGGCGAAGCCCAAGGGCAAGGTGAAGCTCCGAAACGAGCATCGGCATCCCCTCTATGACCCGCACTTGGACCCCTCGAAAGAGAAGGCCGCCATGTTTCCCAAGCGGCAAATCTTGGAGGAACTCCAGATCCTCTGCGAGTTCTTGTGCACCGGCATCGACGTGGAGGACATCGGCTATCTCAAACGAAGCTATGAGATGATGCTGCAGGATGATAATCAGAACTATTGGCTCAATGACACCCACTGGGTCGACCATCCTCATATCCTTGCTTTTGTGTTTAGCTATAGCACTTTTGAATTTTGATGAAGTATTACTTATCGTCAATTTGATTGGGGAAGATAGCGTAGTGTAAAACACAATGATTTCCATGTGGTGACAATGAAACGAATGGCGAAAGTAAAGGGACGTTCTTACAGGCTTCCTCCTAGCCTGGAATTATCAGGGAAATTGGATTTAGATAGATATCTTAGACGTGATCGGTGATTTGGGAACAGCAGAAATATATGCAGATTATTAATAGATAAAGATGCACGACGATTCGCTCAACAAAGAGCTTCTTCTGGTGTGGCTAAGAAGAATATAATTGCCATAAACGTTTGTTAAAATGATTTCACATCTAATCATTTGCGAGTAATTATAAAAAATGTAAGTAAGCAATCCTACTATGGTTGAGGCCTATGCCCAAAACATTAAACCTATATATATAGCTCTGATACAAATTCATTCATAAAAAGGAAACATAGACAAGTGAAATTACCATTGTAAACGTCCAGAAAAAGTCAGGGAAACTGGACAAATCAGAAATACATTTTACAAAGCTAGTTATCGGTTAACACAAAAATCCAGATACAGTGTATAACTAATTCAGCGCATGAAATGAATAACGATATTTTCAATTCCAAAAATATGAATCAAATTTTGCTGTTTACGTATGAAATATTGTGTTTATCTCCTGTTTGTAAATAATTAGCAATGGATATGGCATTCCCTACATTGACACAATGTCAATTTTTGCCTTTTCAATGGGCTGGGTGGACAGAAAAATTATACTAAATCTGGAGAAGTCAGGAAAAGTTGAAAGTTTCTTCTCTGGGGGAATCGTGTCTTAGTAGGGGGCGCCACTGCGCCACTAGGTGAGAGAAAACTATTTGAAATATCTCGAGCTGTTCTCAAATAGTTAATTTTCCCTGACCCTGTACGTGAGCAGAAACGTTTTCATGAGTGTGGCCAAACTTTGACGTTGCGACACCAACTGTTGACAATTGTTCGTTTACTTTAAACTTCGGTTTTTAGCAAGTTAGCATTTGTGCGTAATCGAAGAATGGTGCAACTGTCATTTGTTTCAGTTTTTTCCTTAACTCTTTCGTACCTACCAATCTCCCACCTGCGAAAAAGCGAAGGAAGGACGACTCGCCACGACTCCACGCCACTGGATGCGCGCGCAGCGAAGGCTTCTACAAGCTGGACATGAAGGAGAAGATGCGCTACAAACACCACGGCACACATTCCCTGTGGACTGGCCGCGGCAATGAGAGCAGTGACCCGTCGAGCAAGGCACGGGTGGCGGCGCAAACAACGCGAGAAGTGAGGTCCAACCAGAGGAGGCTACTCACGTCCTTTGGCATAGAAGCTGACAGCGATCTCCTGAAATTCAACCAGCTCAAGGTAGTCACAGCATCCTCACTTTGATAATGGGTGATTTTTCCCATCACAGCATATGCTGATTAATTATATTTGTTTCTGCAGTTCCGCAAGAAGCAACTTAAGTTTGCCAAGAGTGGAATTCACGACTGGGGTCTGTTCGCTCTGGAGCCGATCGCGGCTGACGAAATGGTCATCGAGTACGTGGGCCAGCTGGTCAGGCCTGTGGTGGCAGACATCAGGGAGAGGAAGTATGAAGAGATCGGAATAGGAAGCAGCTACCTCTTCAGGGTGGATCTGGAGACGATCATCGACGCCACCAAATGCGGAAATCTCGCCAGGTTCATCAACCACAGCTGCAATGTAAGTTTTTTTTCTTCTATTTTTGGTTAATGCATTTCCGTCTTTCGTCGTTGTCATTCTAGCTATGTCATGGTTCCCACTTTCTGGAACATCTGGGAAGACATGGAAATGAAAATTCGTGAAAATGTCCGGGGAAACTGAGATAGTTTGCTATTTTTAAAACAATTTAAAAAAAATTCTGACTTGAGTTTATGCACAGCTCAGTGAACTAAGAATTTCTGGACTTGCCAAGATTTTATGGAGCTGTTTCACTAGACTTCTCAAAGTAGTGTGAAACATCATGATCACAGGGCAGAGGGAATTGATTACATTGAATGGGTTACTGAGACAAGTGAGGTAAAACACAGTTGTACCATTAAGTTTTGGCTTCGTGACTGCATTGACTGAAATCCATCATTTGAGATCTGTTTATTGCGTAAATTTAGCCTCCGGCACGCATTTATTTTCAGCAAATATTAGCAAACTCATCAATGGAGATACTTGAGAAATCTTTTATGCCTCGTCTAGTTTAAAAAAAAAGTTGAAACCACATTCCAGTAATTCTTATTTCGCAATATTTTTCATAGATATGAAGTGTAAAGTCCATCATTTGTAATCTTAAGTTTCTAAAAAAATTTCCTTTTCTACCATAACTTATCAGTTAAAAAAATTAAATACTGCGTTTCTGGCAGTTACAATATTTCAGTAAAGTTCTTGCCCGTTAGCAATTCTAGACTTTAACATTAATACTATTATCATAGTATACTTTTGTGTGATGAAATTTCCTGTAAAATCTCAGGGGAAATCTACTTGAGAACTTGATTGGGAACCCTTTACGAGCTTTTTAATGCTTTACTTGCTTCACTCGTTTGTATCTCAGGTTTCTGCAGTCTATGCTAGCGTATCAGACATAAATACAAATATTCAGCATGCTCTCAATATTATTGATTCTGGATGCCGGTCAGCTATAGATTCGGGCGTTCCTGTTTTTTTGCGATTTGACTGTATTCACAACATTACTTTTCTTCTTCCTTTCTCGTATGTATAGCCTAATTGTTACGCCAAAGTCGTCACTGTGGAAGGCCATAAGAAAATAGTCATTTATTCTAAACAGCCCATAAACGTTAATGAGGAAATCACATACGATTACAAATTTCCCATCGAGGAGGACAAGATACCGTGCTTGTGCGGGGCCCCGCAGTGCCGAGGGACGCTCAACTGAACAGCGTGGATCCTTTTTGTCATTTTTCCTTTTACTCGTTTTCTTTTTAAAAACGACAGAAAGGAAAAAAATTAAAAAATACTGCCCTGCAAGTCCTGCACAGAGACGCCGTGAACAAAATTGTACATATTTTCGTGCGAAGTTAAGGGGATTCATCGTGAAGAATATTCAAGTAAGGTCGTGCTGAGGGAAGTGCATTCGCAGTTCATCCTTCTGACATGGGCTTCAGTTTTTCAGACTTACTGATTCTGTGCCTCTGCCTCTTTGAGTGTGAAAATCAACGATGGCAACAGGTGTGCGCAATTGTGGCGTGTGTGAATGCTGCATTCAGCGATCGTGTTCACTGTACTCGATCCGAAGGCCCTCGTACCGATCTCAACGTTGTCCCACAGGTGAGCCCATGACTGCAGGAGTCGTGATTACGTAGTAATAATTTGACTGTCGGACCTCTTGTACATAGCAGGACTTCGAGCAAACTCAGGAGGGAAGACGCATTTCACAGTTGTTAGCATTTTGTCATGTTTAACCCAGACCGCCTTTTTCATTTCACGTTCCTTCGTCCAGAGAAGGGCTTCGGTATTAAAGAGCTAAATCACCGACCCCTTATGAACAGGGTTTATGTCCTAATCAATTGTGATTGTTTTGTCGGAGCATCTTCAGATCTGCATCACTCTCCGGTATTGCGAAAAGAAAATTAGGTAGTTCATTTTGATCGCTTATTGCTACAAATTCTTGTTCGCTTTCTACCATCTTAATAACTAAAAAAAGACTGGTTACGGTGGTCCAGGACATCGAGCCGAGCCCATTCAAAGTTAAACTTTCAGAATTACATCACGAACAAAAGAAAATAAATGAAAAATTTTCGCTTAGTTATTAAGCAGTGCATGCTTTAAGACCTCGATAGCTCGAATGTTTGCATTTGCTGTTCGTTTTTCACGTGTTTTAATTTGTGCCAATTTCAGTTACGTTGTCCAGGATTGAATGGTTTATCGATTACGCTATCTTGGAAGAACAGGATCCGCCATCTAGTGCCCAAAACTGAAAAGCGAACAAAAACATGAGCAGCTAATGT
Source organism: Kryphioiulus occultus (assembly GCA_034687865.1). Taxonomy (NCBI): domain Eukaryota; kingdom Metazoa; phylum Arthropoda; class Diplopoda; order Julida; family Julidae; genus Kryphioiulus; species Kryphioiulus occultus. The sequence goes on along the minus strand of JAQGAF010000801.1, from coordinate 17,656 downwards.
AAACTATATAGAGCTCTCGGGTCCTTAAGCGCGTACAGCTGAGTAATTATTGAAAATTGAATGAAATATTATTTATTTTCACACGTTCACTCAAGCTGTAATACTGAAAATTTAACCGTCAGTTTTGGCTCTGCTCGAGGTCATGGACAACCTTTATTTTAAATTTGAAAATTAAATTGGTCCTAGTGATATAACAGACTGGCAATCCGTTGAGACGCGATGGTTAGAATTTTGCTGACTTAAATTCAAATTTTATTAATTTGACTTGCAGCTGGTCCTATGAGGACGCTGTAGAATGAAATGTAAATATCAGACAATTGATTTGGTTCCAAGTGTTGCCTCTTTAGAATTATGCTAAGAAATTCAAGTCTTATTTTTTACTGAATCCTGCTACACATCTTCATGGATGTTACGGTAGCTGACTAATGGAAGGAATAGTAGAATAGTGATGTTTACTATTTGTGTCATCTAACAGGAATGTCGTTCATTTAGCTCGTTTAATAATTCTCTGGATTCGTTTCATTTCGTCTTGTTTTCTAAGTTTCCTCCCACCCTATGTTTTTCTTTATTTTTCTTGCCCAACGGAGTACCTGCTCCTCACTGTTATTCATAACCTTTCACCTTTCTAGCCATGAAATGTGCACCATTTTTTAAGCATTCGTTTCCAAGGGGGTTTGTACAGATTTTCGAAACGCACCATTATTAAATACCCATTGCAGTTGTACATAAAAACGTCATTGGATTCCAATCATCATGAAGTTTAACTATTAAAAAAAATTGTCGAAATGGATGAAACTAAGATCTTTTAGCTTTTCTTTTTGTTTCAACTCACTGATTTCGAGTTTATGGCGCTGCTGTTCGATGGATAATTTTGATATTTTCCACTAAATCCTAGCAAAATTTAGCTTATTAATTTAATTTTGTGTTGTATTTCTTGATACTTTTTAAAGTGCTGCAACTGAATCAAGGAAAAACTTTTCCTCGCATTTACATGGTGTGCCCGAAGGTTGTTTACAAGTTTACAATTTAATAACAGGGCGTTGAATTGACATATAGGAACATACTGAGGTTCACGTACACTTTGACATGTCCTTTTCCAGCAAGACAATGCACCGTCACATTGTGCTTGGATTGTAAAATCTGACTGGCATGTTGGGTTATTTTTCTTGCCCTTTTTCTAGGGTTTATCAAGGACGATGAGCAAAACTCCTGCAAATTATATCCATGATTTCAATATCAGAATCATCAATGCCGTTGCTGTTTTCAGTTGGTCATGCCACTTATACAATGTGGACAGTGCTGGAATACCAATTAGATGTCGTACGTGACCCACGAGGTGCACGTCAGAGTAAACTATCACATGAGTATCACATGCAACAGAATCTTCCCAAATGTCACTTAAACGTCCTGGTATTAATTTGTAATCTTGTTAACAGTCTTTGGGCACACCCTGAATTTTAGTTTTTACTAACAAAAGAAATTGCATCCCGGTAAATAGGATATTTTGTCCATTTTACCATGACATGCTTGGTAAAGTTCAACTAAAAAATTCTAACAATTCAGTGTTGTTTAGCTACTACTTTTGCTTTCATGAGATCTCTTTCATGAACAGTTCTGGGTCCGAGAAGACATCACATGTGTCAGATTCGCATCTCATTTCAGCAAAATATTTTTAAATTTAAGCTATTTGTGGTAATAATCTTGTGTGCGAACCAATCGTCAATACTTAGTTATTAACAATTTACAAATAATTGAGCAGAAATTCTGTTGTAACTGACCAAAAATTATTTGGACAAAACCATTTGTATGTGTTTTTATTTTTTCATGTTGCTGACCACCCACGAGATGCACACGATGGATCTGATCGGGTCTTCATTTTCATTTTACTGGTAAGTCTCGATTTCAAGTTGAAACTTAGTAATGCTGTTTCATGCATGTCATCTGTTTGTATCATATTTGAAAATATGGCGACAGTTTCCCAATCAAATTTTTATACTAGAAGTATCTGCAGTTTAAAATATATCTCTGATGAGCATCGTTTGTATCTGTTTCGGACATTTCTGGCATCAAAGCCAAATAGGGAAATTCCACGTGCCTCTACTTCATACCACAAACTGAAGGAAGAAGTTAACAAAGTCTATTCGTAACAGTACCAATGGTTTATTAGCTAGTAACACGTTTCATATAATGATAATGATTAACCATTAAGTTAAAAAGAACGATTTCGTAATTTGATAAAACGATGTATCCAGACGGGACAATTCCAGCTCGTTGGACAAATTGTTGTTTGATGAATCTGCGAGGGGTGTCGGGGCACCACCTCTAAATTTTTGATACTTAGTTGCGTGTCTCAAATACTGGATAAATTAAGGCGCAGTGTTTCAAAGTTGTTTACACTTGATTTTTCACTTCAGTTGTACATCGGGTGCGGTCACACAATCAACGTTCGTGGATTGGGAAGGCAATGCTCGCCAACGTGGTGGAAGTGTGAAGACAGCGGGTCGTGGACATTGAGCAGAGTTAACTCCACACGTCTGCCGAATATTTCTTCTGGAATTCCATCTTCTTGATGAACTTGACGGCGTCAGCTTCATTCATATTGCCGTGTTCGACACAGATGTCCCTGATGATGTTGTGCACGTCCTTAGCCATGTTGCGTGCGTCTCTGGAATGGGAAACAACGTTAAGGTAATGTGCATTTATTTTTTTTCTTACGTTTGCTTTTGGCTTGAAAAAGACTGCATCGCTTACCCGCAAATGTAGAGATGTCCGCCGCTGCTTATGACCTGCCAGACTTCTGCCATGTTCTGGCGCAGCAAGTGAGTCACGTAGACCTTCTCCTTCTGATCCCTGGAGAAGGCCACGTAGGCCTTGGTCAGCGTCCCGTTGGACAGGAACTCCTTGATCTCGTCTTCGTATAAGTAGTCTTCGCTTTGCTTGCGGCATCCAAAGTACAGATAGGTGTTGCCGAGCTGTTTGCCTGTAAGATAGCGTGGTTCAGTTTGAGTTGACGGTTGAACTTGCACCTAGGGCCACCATTCAACGGTTTTCCTTGGATTTTAAAACTGTCTTAATTTGGAAAATTGAGATACCTTCTAGCCTATGCAAGTTGCGATCTTGGAGAAAGCCCCGGAAGGGGGCCAGGCCGGTCCCGGGCCCGATCATGATTATCGGTGTGCTGGCTTGCGCCGGCAGTCGGAACTGGGATTTTCGGACGCAGATCGGGACTTTCGGGATGGTGCCATTGTCCGGGCGCTTCTTGGACAGCCAGTGAGTCGCCACGCCCTTGTTCCTGCGTCCGGTCGGGGTCGTGTAGTCCACCAGAACGGCCGTGATGTGGATTTTTTCGGGGGTCACCTGGAGAGAGAACGAAGCCAGTCAGCAAATGATGCAGTGTAGAGCTTGCCAGATTTGTCATCGGTAAATACCAGCGAGATGAGAGCATTAAGCCGCGTTCTCACGAGTCAACTTTTGTCGTTCAACAATTATTGGTCGAGAATTGTTCAATTTCTGTTCAGACGTTTCAACAAAAATGTATGCGACTTACAGTCAAAGTTGGCACCAAACAAAATTATGCGTACTTTATTTTTACGAAATTCGCATTAAATGGGACGCGAAAGAGGGATGGAACGCGATTCTGAAGGAAATGGAACGACTTGAGCAAGTTGAAAGCTGTTGAACGATCAAAAGTTGAAGGGTGGTCAACTTTGTTCGATTCAACAAATCATTGATCAACTCTGATTCAAGTCTGTTGGAAGCGTGTTCTCACGTTTCACCTCGCTTTCAAGAGAACGTTGATCGACGAAAATTGACCCGTGAGAACGCAGCTTTTCCGAATCGATCAAGGATCTCCGATGGGGTAAAATGTGCGAGTCTTTTTCAAGGGTATTGAGTTGAATTGAATTGGTGGACTGTTCGAAAGACTTACCCTGCCCGAGGAGGATATGGAGTAGTAGCGGCACTGCAAGCGGGGGAGCAGCTCACACAGGTGCTCCAGTGGCGGCTTTAGCGAAGGAAGGTCCTCCAGGATGTGCACGATGTTGCGACATTTGGCGTGGACCCAGTCATGGTAGAGAGCCTGCGAATCAACAACTTTACTAAATTGGCTCTTTACCCCTTTTCGCGACGTCTATTCGGTCACGAACAATTATGCGCATTCACCTTTCCTTCTGGCGCGGTCGAGCTCATCAGCTTCAGCATTTCCTTTTCCTTGGGGTCGGAGGCGTACTCGCAGATTTCCTTGAGGACGTGCGTGTAAGGGCGGCAGGATATGTCCAGGTAGTGGGTCAGCGCTGTCCTGTACGAACATGGACACGGGAACGGGTGCTTCTTGTGGGAGTCCTCTGCAAGAATCGAGTTTGTCAGTTAAAACGTCGCATCAGGACTGTCGGCATTTCAGCAAAAATCTGACACTCACCATCAATGCTGACCAGCGAGAAGACCTCATCCAAGTCGACGTTCAGCAGCTTGCCAATCTTCTCCACGGACTCGGAGTCGTTGGTCGGAAAAACGGCAACGTGGTCCCCAGTTTCGTACCTGTGAAAAAGAGATTTTAACATCAACTTGGAGACATATGCCCTGAATGCTCACCAAGTTGTCGTGTTTAGGATGTTGACCGCACCTGATTTTCGAGTTTGTGATGTCCAGCTCAATGTGCATGCAGGATCGGTCGCCGCCCTTGTGGAGCTCGCGGTGCACCGCCACCTTTGCCAAGAACGGGTTCTTGACGTCGAAGGGCCTGAAATGGATGTGCGATCTTTAGCATTTGACCTGTTTCAGCAAGTTACCAGTAAGCTCTGTTCGAACGATAATCATCAGTGAGCGAGAATTTAGCCCAATTACATTTTCTGTTCATCATAGGTGCCAAGGCGAGCAACTTCACCACGGTAGATTCGGTTGCTGGGAATGTCGGTAGGAATGACGAGCTTGTACTGCCGCATGCTGCAGGCGAGAGAAAAAAATTACGTGAATCTTCGGTTCGGGCAACTTCGAAACAGAATCCCAGTCTCGTGCGTGGTCTTACTTCACGTCTGTGACAGTGGCGTCTAATCCGAAGAACTCGCAGAGGTGGGGCCAGAAGTTCTCCTTCCACGCTATGAAGTCTTCTTCCAAGCTAGAAAACAGTCCAAAAATCAGACCACGTTGGCGGGTTCTGACAATCAAGAGTTGCGGTTTCGAGGACCAACCTTCCGTCATCGTCGCCCAGTCCCAGATCGTAGACCCGATGCGCTCCCAGCTCTTCCAGACGCCTGTCCACGAAGATGCCCATGGCGTTGAAATGCTCGTAAGTTTTGTTTCCGAGTCCAAAGACCTGCATTGCACGGAATACATTGAATTGCCCGTTCTTGATGAAATGTACGCAACTTGCGAACGTTACCTACCACATAGTTCAAACCCTTAAGATCGGTGTCAGTGTCCTTCAGCCATTCGTAGAAGGCAGTGCTGTTGTCCGGCGGCTCGCCTTCGCCGTATGTGGCCATGCAGAAGATGGCCAAGGAGTTGGGGATTTCGGACAGCCTCGCCAGCTCCTCCTGAAACGGCGATTCAATTTAGCGAACAAGGTACATGTACGACATTGCAACGTTGACCAAAGAGCCGTAGCCTTTTACCATTTCGCTTTCCTCTGGATCGGCCACCATGCCCTTGAGGCCATAGCGGCCAGCCTCCTTGACCAGTCTGCCAGCGAAGTCTTCTGCCGTACCGGTCTGGGATCCGTAGAACGATATGACCGTGCGTCCCTGAAACGAACAACGGGTTTAGCGGGATGCCCATGGTTATCATTACAACTCCCAACGCGATTGTTGTCATACTCACCGAGGACTTCATCCTGGAGACGAAGCTGCCATCGATTTCTTGTTCTGCTAGCGTGGGGCTAAGATCGGAAAACAAGAGAGAGCATGTTAATTAGCACGGTTTGAAATCTAGTTTTATTTGCTTAATGCCGTGATATTATTGTCGACATCTGCTTCTCGGGAACTTGCTTGACTGTTCAGCAGATGGCAGTGCTGAAAATTAGCCAAGAAAACTAGAACGAGTGGTCGTAGTTCAGAAACGAGAATCAATTGCAATTTAAGAGACGACGTCTGGTCGAGTGCAGTGGTCCGGCTCGCTTCATGTGGTATCAACACTTTATCGTTAATACATTTATAATAATTTCTGGGTTCAGACGTCCAGATTACCATTGAGATAAAATATAAGTGCACTAATGCTATTTATGGATGGCTTTCAACTTATTTGGGCACTTCAGCATTTAACTAATTTATGCCAAGGCTTTCAAGGACAGGCCTAAACTAGTTGTACATTTTTTTTCAAAAATATGGTCATAAAAATTTGGAAAACATTAATCTAAAAGTAATTTAACGCCACTCAGAAATATCCACCTACTGGCCATACTATCACATTTTATATACAGTGTATTCAAGTATATAAATTTTATATATTGTATTTAATTAATCAGTTTATTCTTAAGGCTGCTAGAGGTTTCATTTCCATTTGAGAGTCGAGCGAGGCAGTGACCATCTGTTTACTCGATAGTGGACAGCACTGTCAATTGTGCACTTGCTATAGTTGCTCTTGGAAGTTTTTACTCTAACTGGCCTCATGAAGCTGGCACCAGTGGTTCTCTTAATGACACCTTATATGTGCTGAATTTTGTATATTATATGTGCATATACAGTATGATGTACAGTATATGTGCAATTATTTATTACATATAGGCTTACACATGAATAATATACATGTAATAATTGTATATGTATATACGTGCTTAATTTTGCATCCTTGAATGCAAGGATTTGTGCATGTACAGTACATGCGTGTCATATCCAGAAAAAATGAATTTGGTAAATGCAATTGTTCAGTGCAGTGACTTTACAAACGACCTTGAGATCACACAACACTGAAATTTAAACAAAAATGTAACCATGCACGCACATTGGATCCATAATACAGCAACAGAGGGGGTCTCCCTCATAAACTATGAAAATGTTGAACAGGAAAAACCAAAGAAAATCGTGATTCTTTTTATTTATAAGAGAAAACAGGCGTGTCATATGACCACATAATTCATTTGCCCTTCAAAGAGCACAACTGGCATTATGACAATGGAATGTGGCCAGATGTGACTACTCCTTTCACAGAAATTTGGCCAATTGTTTCACAGCTAAAATCGTTCATTTTACTGCTGAGGTATTTGGATTTATTTTAACAATTATGCAAATTGCGTTTGTGACTGGATTTGTTCCTCAGAGGAATTTAAATTGTCATATCCTGCATTAGCCAGTTCAGAAGCCAGCTTGGGTGATGACACATGTAGCAGATGGCAGATGCCAGTCCACTAAGTGCAATGCGACGTTCATAACCCAAATCAATTGGCAAGGCTAAATCGTCTAAAGTTTCATCTGAACTGAGTTTCAAATTTCAACGGAAAATTCATGCCCTCTTGGGAGATTTTTTTCGCCATTCATGAACTTGAGTAGCAGGACTCATGGTAAGATGCAGACTTTAAGATAAAAACATCCTTAGAGAACAGAATTTGTCGTTGAAGCTAGTAAAGTATAGGTATTAGACTGAGCAATTTATTTTATTCCCTTTTGCATAATTTTAAGCAATATTCGTAATGTTGAAGACATTCGTCAACAGATGGCGTAGTGAGCGCGAAACCTGTCCATGACCTACAGCGCCATCTGTCTACAAAGTTGACATGTGATAAGTGACCTTCACAATCTGTATTGCTGAATAGGCCTCCACCAACCCAGAGATTTTCATTTTCGTAATTTCAGAGGCAACATGTCGTTGCATTTGTTTCCAAAATCAGTTTTGAAATCGTTTCTAAATACTGATGATTATAATGACTTAGCAATTATTTCTGAAACTCTGCATGTGTTTCCAAAACTTGCCAATTACATTTATTTGGGGAAACTTTGCAATTATTTCTGAACTTAAGTTTGCCATATAATCGATAGTTTCTAATACTTACTAGGCCTGAGTATTTGTTTTCGAAAGTTGGCAATCATTTCTGATGAAACTTAGAAATTATTTCTGAAACTACATTTGCTTCAAAAACTTTGCAGTTATTTTTGAAACTTGCCAGTTATTTCTAAAACTTTGCAATTGTTTCTGCAACTAAACTTTTCAATTGACTTTAAAACAGACTTAAACAGTGAGTACTTACGCTATCGTGAACGACCTGGCCAACTGAAAATCGTCATCATCTACCGTCTTGGACTTTCGATAAAACAGGTACACGGCTCCGACCGCCAGTAAAAGCGTCAGTATTAAAATATCGTAAAATCCTAAAAGAGGTTCCGATTCACCAGTAGGCCTATCCACCAACGTTTCTTCGGCCGTCATTTTGACGCTTTTTAAAAATTAAAACAGTCCAGCTGATTTCCACACTTGAATATCACACAATAATCGTCCACAATATTGTCCGGTCGATCAGCCTGATGCAAAGCGTCGACCACTTTCTTATTTTTCACTGCAATTCAAACAAGAATACGAAATAAGAGTGATGCGGACGAAAGCTTTCTGGTTTCATGTCTAAGAAACAAATAAGAGTATCTGGTGGGTAAAATGAAATTAAAAGGACTGCGATACGGAAATCATCCCGAGCTGTTGCGAGTTATTTGAAATATAAAGTGGGTGAGCAACAATTGCTAACAATGTCGAGTGTCGTTAACAACTACGCGCTAGATAGGTGGCAAACACCCCGGTCGATAAGAAACTGATAAAAACGTTGGTGCGCAAGCACTTTTCCTCAAATGCAATGGCGCCACCTTCATTTTGATGAAAAAACCAAGAAATTGTAAGTTTACTGTATCAGGACCGCTCGTCCAATGTCTCAAAGTCTTACACTCATTACAAAAATTCATTTCACAAAAATTGTTGGAGTGAAAGGACCACATTTTTTAGTATTATATCATCATTCTCATATTATATTCATATTATTTGTATATCAGTTTTTTATTTCTGGAGTCTTCTGCCTTTTTTCAAACTTAGGTCCTCGTAACTAAGTTTTTGAAAATGAATTTCGTAATGAGGCTAGGACTTTTTTTTTTATTTTTTTTTAGAGGACCAAATTTTTAAAATGTTTTTTATTTTAGTGTTATATTATTACATTATAGTATAGTTATTTCGGGAGTCTTCTACCCTTCTCCAAAATTTAGCCCTCTTAACTGCAACAGTTTAAAACAAAAGTATTTTTCTAACGAGGCGACAGACTTTTCGTTCACCATGTATGCTTTGATGAAAATTGTATGGAAACGTTATCAGAAATAATGGATTTTCAGTTTATATTTCAAAATAGTAATAGCGAAGGGATAACCAAAGGCATATTTTTGAAGAAACCTACCATAACTGAATTTTGTCTCAAAACCTGATGGATTTTGATCCAATATTTGACAAAAAACGGCAATGATAACATCATTTGGCCATCAATACTTCCCTGTTGTAATGCCATAATACTTGAACGTCCCCAAACTAACTTATTACAGTGACTAGTTGTATATAACATCTACTGTTCATAAAACTACATTGGTAACAAGGTTAAATAGCAGTCATCAGACTTCCTGATAATTTTCCCCAGATATTCATCCATTTTTCTGCCTTATTTGATCTGTATGAATAATTTGGTAGTTAAAATGACAAAGAGGTAGCCTGAATTACTAATAAGAAACCATCATGAATTAACCTATCAATACTGGGCTATGCCGGATTATACACAGTACAGTAGGTAAACATAACAACCCCATGGCTTTTATAAGCATAATATATACGATAGGTAAATTAATGACCAGCAATAATTTTATTTAATTCTTCCATGCGCACAATTTCAGTAACATTTCATGAACATTTGACTTTGACTGATGCAAAATTTAAATTACATAATTCGTGTATCCTCCGCTTGACAATCACGAGGAAGTACACGATTGAATGAGTTTTATATTAAATTATTCAGCCAGGAAAACTGGTATTAAATACAATTAGACTTCGTTAGTAACTGCTGATTTCATACCAAATGATTTGGTTCTGGTTGGATTGGGTAGTAAATTACGAGTTAACCTTGGTACGTGTTTCGGTGCTTTTTTTTCTTGTTCGCCAAATTTCGTGGCCAGAATTTTTACTCCAATCTTTAATTGAGACAACGAGTCAATATTTAATCTGATAATGGGTAATTAACAATAGCCAATTAGCCATTTTAATGCTGTTTCCGGTTACAACTCTTAAAGCAGTTGCATTTTCATCTGCAGAATGCAAGCAATTTCTACGAATTTGGAGGTTTTGGAAATTTGTCCAAAACTAGTTCTTTCATGGTCTTTCCTACATGTATCCTCAAGCAGCATTAATGTACATGTAATTGCAGAACCAAATTAATTATAGTAGTTTTTATCGCAAATATTTTCAGACATTTTCACTACTTTTGCATGAAGACTTACATGTAGCTAGCTTAAACCAAGAATGTGTACTAATTAAGAATCTTTGCTTAAGTCAAGCATGTAAACCTGTTTTGCCTACTTTTAATTTGATTTGAGGTACTGCAAGGGGGTGGTATGATTCAAGACACTCAAACCAAGTAACTTGATCCAAGTCGCACATGTAACAATGTGGTCATATAAACCCACATCTTACTTGATCCAAGTGACTCGCTTCGACCTTGCTTTATTTAAGTGTCTATGAGTAAACAGTGATGAATGGGAAAAAGGGAAAACTTTCTTTGGGGGGGCCAAAGTCTCTTTGCAAAGAAAATGACAATGCAAGGTCACGGAGGCCAGTTTCGAATACTGTGACCCGGAAACTCGAGACAGCATTTTTACTGTCTTCAGGACTGTCGAACGTTAGGCTACACGCGTCGCCCATAATTTTAATGGCACTGTTTATGCCAGGACTCCTTAACCCAATTTCCAAAATGGGGAATATCCAAAATGGCGGAACATCAGCAGACTGAACTCGTTTTCACAAATATGTCAATTTGACCGCTGACGAAGTCCACGTGTAATCATTATTTTTTTTTGATTTAGCCATAAATGTGATGCTCGACCTTGTGTCTGTTCCCTCAATGACCAGAAAGAGGTGAAGGCTTCGAGAATTTTTAGAGGGTTGAAGGGTCCCGAGAATTCTAACAATTCGTTGCATGATAAACAAGTTGCCTAGCATTTCTGTGTTTTGAATTTCTCATTAATTCTTAATTTTTTGCTTTCATTTCCAGGAATGTTGGATGACATTGGCGTGTTTTCCTGAGCAGCTTTGGATAATTCGGGGCACTGTTCGCTGTGATTACACAATTCGGAGTTGCCCAAGGTCGTTTCAAAATCGGATGTGAGGATTTTCTCCCATTCATTGGTGAGTACCGAGTACACATTGTTTCAGTCAAAATTTGCTTTTTCCACTGGGGTTTGTTTGTTGAGCTATCCGCGTGTGAGCTGACCAACCTGTCGGCATTTGCGTCATCCGCCTTTAGCTAGTTATCTTTTGAATTTGCCTCTGACGCAAATGCTAACATTTTCCGATCACGGGTCCTTGTTCGACCTTATTTGGCACCCCTGACTCCCCTGAAGAGGAAACGTCCTGCAGAATTTCGAGGTAATCTGCGCTCGATCACCAATTTGATGCAAAAACCAGGTTTCCCAAAGCGAGCATCTGGTACGAGGTTATTACATGTACGTGCATCTTTATCCCAACTGTTTTTTATGGCTATAGGAAAGTTATTTGGCTGACGTTAAATAAGTGAGGTTTTGCAGTTACAGTACTTAGAAATTTCGTGTGAATCTCTTCGGTGCAACCCTTTTTATATGATACATGTAAACTAAGGCCCTACTATTTCAGGAAATCTGTTAGCTGCAATTTATACTCTGTAAAAACGTCCTGGACCCTATTTTACAAAAGTTTGGAGGCGTGAAGTGCGAGTAATGATGAGTTAGTTGATTATAATTCTGTTTCACAAACATGTCATCCGCAATCCTCAAAAATATGTGAGGATTGAGGCCTGAGCAGGTTTCTGCCATCAAGTTCTTCATTCCTCACACTTTTCAAATTTTATGAAACAGAGCCCTGGTTTGCTGTTCATGCATGGGAAACGTTCAATTGTGTCATCAAAAATCGTGATTCCAGACCACCACCCATCAAGATTGACAGAAATCGAAACTTGTATCAAATTAAATAAAAAATGCAAAAAGCACATTAAGAAAAAATAAATATACATATACATATGCGAAATTTGTTGAAAAATAGGCTGCCAAATGATGAATTTTACCCATATTTTTTTTATAAAAATGATGGAACAGCATTTGACATTTGATTGACGCCTGTCATTATGATGGCATTATTATGTCAAGATCATGACATTACACTACATGCATGGTTAACTATAAATTACTTGTTGGTAATCAGAAACTTTGTCCAAAACCAGAATGAATTTAAACCCAAGATTTTCTTTTAAAAAACGATTACACAACATTTAATTGACTCCTGTCAACATGATGACAAGATCATTATATTATCTATGGGTAGGCCTAAACTATAAATTACAAGCTGTGCAAAGCCAGATGACAAACGAAGGATTTTAATCTATTTTTTTTAATGATGACTGCGTTTGATTGACTCCTGTCATCATTCGACCAATCCCCTTTCTATCCGTAAGTTTATGAAGTAATACTAAAACATCTTCATGACCAGAAACTTTGTGCAAAGCGCCACGGCCCATAAGGACAAATGATGGATTTTAATCCAACTTTTTATTTAAAAATGCCAGCATCTAGATGACTCCCTGTCGCTATTTGGACATCCCCCTCCCCCAAGATGATGACATAATACTTGAACGTCTCCATGCATGCAACCTGTTTTTGAAGTTCATGACTATGGTAAAGTTTAGCTAACATTATTGATTTAGTAAATTTGCTAAGTGAGAAATGAGGTTACCTTGCACGTAGCAACAGCTTACACGAGATGTGCAGTGTCATAACCTAGTCATTGGGGAGCCGCAACGTCTTCAGTTATTACATCATACTTTTTGATAGCCAAGGATATACACGCAGCTTCCATACAGAAACTTGTTTTAATTAGTTAGCATCGCCACGTGCCAGTGGTGTTAATTAAGGGCCATAAAATGCGACTTTTCCCAATTGTAGAAACTGAGACGTTTGAAGTTATCGGTGCTTAATCGAAGCCCATATAATTAGGCAAACAACCTCGAACGATGGCAATTCTGGCCAGGGCAAAGGTAATGTCGAGATAGTCTTGTGATTTTTTGGCCCAGTTGTTTTTTTTTTCTGGGCATCACATGGTGCTCGTGGATGCAATGAATATCGGTTTGAAGTCCATTGGTCTAAATGATGATATTAATTGCCAAATTCCTTGCCAATTTCACCAAGATGACGCTGGTCAGCCGATATTCCTGCCACTATCAAGAAATAAATTTGGAAGAGGGATTACATTGAAATTTGATCGCTTGCACCCTGCTGTAGGCTAACCCTCTTGTTGAACAATATGAAATTCACTGCACAATTACCCAATTTTAATGTCAGATTTGATAGCGTACATTAAGCTGCGGCCAAGTGCCATACAGCGATGGCCTCGAAACTGATTGACATCTGACAGAGGCTACTGACTGCATCAGAGGCTGTCAAGGTTATCTGTGATACAGCGTGCTACAAAACCAATTTTTGTGCTGCTGTTCTTAGCTAAGGAAGTCTTGATATTGTCAAGATTTTCCAGTTAACCAATAATTGGAACGAAAATGGCAGCCAAGGGCATGCAGATGATGTCACTCTTGTATGCCATCTTGGTTCAGCTCAAATCTGCCATGTTCATTACTATCCACTTAGGATCTATACCATCGATTTTATTTTTTGCATGCCATTAGACATCTTCCTAATGCCGTCAGTGTTACAGTCATTATTCCAATGCTAACAGTAAGTTATCCAGAAATTCGGATAATCGTCAATAATGACGATGGAACAAATTCATTACTACTGCGCCCAATATGCCGACCCCATACGATCCAGTGCAACTGTCATTATTACAATACTGACAATAAATTACCCGAAAATTTAGATAATTGTAAGTAATGAGAATAGAACAACGAGCATCGAGTGCTGCCCACATTACACGACACTAGGCTAATAATGCCCGTGAATGGTCCCCATTACAAGAGCAGTATATGTCTGTATTTGTTGGGATTGACAGTATTACTAGCCGTGCAGGGCCCCAATATATACACAGTCAATAATATTGTCACTTTCACAAAATACCACCAGCAATACTTACATGGATATTGCTGGGTAGATGTTGAATACCGAATACTGACGGATATCCGCATTTTTGATAACTTATATATTGCCGATAATACTACAGCAATACTGTCAGTTTAAAGGCGCTCGTCAATATATTGCCCCAGCAGCCATCAGGGACCAACTCGATCCCCACGCTGAATTTCGTCAAAAAAATTCATGTGATAAATGCACATTTCTCGTTATTTTTCATCCGTTTTTCATCGTTATTTTCATTACGATTCACGAAGCGGTTCGAATAGGCAAACACTAAAAATTATAACTAAATACGCATTTTACGTTTCCAAAAAGACACTAGTTTTTTATCATCCTTGGTACTCAGCATGAATTAGTAGGCCAATCCTCGAGAAGTCAGGGAAATGTCAGGAAAATTGAAAACAGTCATGTGCAGCAAATACACGTTTGGTGTGTATTGTGACGCGGAATAGTACATTTAGATGTGGCAACCACTGTATCAGAAACAGGATTTTTATTTTTTAGAGGCGAGTCCTCCGAAAATTCGGATAATCGTCAGTAATGAGAATAGAACATCAACCCATCAGTACTGCGTCCATCATACCATCGGGATAGTCCATATTTGTCTTATTGCCATTAACATTGACTAGATTTACATTAGTATTGACACTCGTTAAATTAGTATTGGTCCACTTTACATAATTTTTCGATCATTTACATTTTCAAATTACAGTACTCGCACGCGTGTACAATTTGAATTTGCGACGTTTTGGCGCCCTTTTTAGCACACGTGGCGAACTGAACTGAACTAGCGACTCGTCCACGTTTTTCTCGTTTGGCGAGTATACGCAATCGCAAGGTGGCTGCTGAACGCCCTCAAAAGGGGTACGTGTGCACTACCATCGTGCTAGCCTAGGCGATATCGCTAAAGTGATACCGACCTTGGACATAGTCGATGCCTCGATAATCACGTTCTGCGTGATATCGCAGTTTTCGAGACTACGAATCCACGACTTTTGGAGAGGAAATTTCGGCCAAATAGGCGACTAGGCAACTTGTCCATACCTTGGTTCACGTCGTGCTATTCCCAGTCGATATTCCTCCGCACTCGGGTCACATAGCTGAAGAGTCCGTGTGGTCAGTTGGTGGTCGCACGCTACGCACTCCCCGGGACCGTTCGCACAGCTGAGCCGCACACTGACGAAAGGAAGGCTGCTAGATCGACTCGGCTCTAGTACTTTGGTACTGTTGAGGATAGTCGATCCCCACCCCCAGGGACGAAGGTTTTTGATTCGAACGATAACTTCTTCTAATCTCGGTAACCTTGTCTTACTCCTCCTACTTGTCCCACGCTCTGGACAAAATCTGCGCTGGCACCACTGCACCAGTCCGTGACGTTGGAACAACTTGGACAGGGGCGGGTCAGGGGTAATCCGCACCGAAGGGTTAAATGCTGGCGAAGCCTCCTCGCAGGTGTCGCTGCATGGCTGTCTCCCGGGAGAGTGGAGTCTGACGTATCTGGTTCCTGTCTGGTTCGGTGCAGCCCAGGCGCAAAATCTACGTTTCAGTAACAGCTGTTTAGCTGCCTTTACTTGAGCATACGTACACCAAATTAGCCTAGTTACTACTGTAGTGTTCTAATTCCTAGGGTCGAAATTCGAGAAATAATACTCCAAGGCCCTATTCCACAAAGGTATTGAGGTGTTCTTGTATAGAGTTATGGTGTATAATCTAAACCTCTATGGAATTGTACTTGTATAGAGGTATGTGGTATACTCGATACCTCTATGGAATTATATTTTTATAGTGATAGTGGTTATACTCCATACCTCTATATACAAGTACAACTCCACACCTTTGTGGAATATGGCCCTGTATGTCATAACAGAGACTCTATGGTCATGTGACCATTCGCAGAATAACCTTCAGAGATAATGGTATTATATGTGACGCAGGATTTTAATTCCGTGAATTGCATGTACTTACAGTTTACAGTAATCATTCATTATTCATGAATCATTCATGAATAGTATAACATGTTCATATTACAGTACCAGTATTTCTAATGTGCTGCAAATGTATCCAGCAATTACATGTACTGCATAACAGTCCTTAAATACTGTATTTAATTCTGTAAAATTAGAAAGCATATCCTGACAGCACAAATCTGGATTCAAATTCTGCGATGTTTTATTTTTTAGTTTCCAATTAAAAAGGCCATATACAGCCAGTATGTCAGTTACACAGACGTGTGTCCCACGTGAAAAGGAAATGCATTTTGAAATGCTTTGCAAATTGGGAAATGTATTGTAAATGTATTTTGCGGCAAGACATTCACAGCAAATACATTTCTAAATGCATACGGCAATATGTTTTATTAATGTATTTTAAAATGCATTTTACAATGCATTACGAAATACATTGAACAATGCATTAAAATTCTGTGTGTTAATGAATTAAACTGTTATTAACAATTGAATTTAAAAGTATATTTTGCTGGTAAAAATAATTTCATTAAGAACATGTAATGAGCAGCTTAACTACAACTATATTACACATATATATGGATTTTGGAATTTCACCTGTAATGTATTTTTAAAATGCATTTCACAAATCACTGAAGACATCATGAAATGCATTCTACAATACATTATGATATGCATTGCAATATAAATTGTTGATTACCCAGGAAATGCATTTTCCAATGCATTTTGCAATATATTAATATCTCAATATTATGTATTTCGAAATGCATTTTTTTCCCATGTGGGTTTTCAAATGAAAAATGCCACATTAAGTATTAATTTTATTTGCAAAACTGCAATTAACTACATTTTTGTATTTTTCTGCGCAACTGCAACACTTCTTGGTCAACTGCCTCTGCTTCCAAGTTAACAGTTTTTTGGACTATCTTTCTTGATTCCTTGAGATGTTTGATTTCTTTCTCGAGCAAAAAAAAGAACCTGTTTGCGGATACTATGCAAAAAAGGCGAATTTTTGGAGGTGCTCCATACTTTTGACCAAGGCTGTACATACAGTACGCCTTTAGCACTGTATGTCTGTCTATGAGTTATTCATGGCCTTGTCTAAGACCATACGTGTAGTCATATTGAAATTGATATACAGGGTGTTTTTTTTTAAACTTTCCACCTTGATTATTAAAAAACTACATGAGATAGAGAATCGTGTTTGGGGGGATGTTTATAAACCGTAGGGGGAACCATTTGTAAAACATTTGCAAATGGCAGTGACCTACCCCTTGACCCCTATTGACCCCAACTTGAAAATTTCAAATGGCAACCCATACCTTGTGATATCTTAAATGAAAGCCCATTAATAAGAGTGCTAAAAGAATTATCCAGAGAAATAACCCCATTCCTCACAGATTTATTTCAACAGTCACTTGACTCTGGAAC